>CATIWC010002614.1:0-123457 GCA_948472305.1 Vicia faba | reverse complement strand
TATATATATATATATATATATATATATATATATATATATATATATATATATATATATATATATATATATATATATATATATATATATATATATATATATATATATATATATATATATATATATATATATATATATATATATATATATATATATATATATATATATATATATATATATATATATATATATATATATATATATATATAGTATATATATATATATATATATATATATATATATATATATATATATATATATATATATATATATATATATATATATATATATATATATATATATATATATATATATATATATATATATATATATACTCTTATTTTATTAGATATTTTAGAATAAAAATATAAAAATATTACACTTTTATTATTATTATTATTTATACTTAAAAAATACTTTTTCTAAATATATTTTATTTTCTTACATGTATTATTTTATTTTATTGTATATAAATAATATAATTAATATATTTATTTTCTTAAAGAAAATTAGGGTTTTACCCTTAACCAAATAAAATTAATCTTTTATTTATTTCTTTTTTTACATTAAATATTTTTACATACATAAAAGTAAACAAAACTTTTTTTATATTCATATTATTTCATATATTTATTTAATTTGTTTATTTAAATACTTGTTCATTTATTATTTGTGCCATTTGATTCAATTTGGATGTAATAGTAAAACTAGGGTTTTAATTTTTTTGTCAAATAATCCCCATTCAAAAATTGTATCCCCCTCCCCATAATCATGTCGTAATAGTATAGATTATTTTACGTATTTATGCTTTCAGTTATGCCATGATTAGAGATTAGGGTTTGTATGCAAAAATCCAAAATTAACAAGTAGCTTGACCTAATGCAAAGACAAAAATGCATGAAAATAAATACACAATGCACACTTGCACCCCTAGGGTTTCATCCACTTGTTGCCTTAAAAATGGGCCATGTTATGTATGTTGGGTACTTTGGCAAAAACAAAAACAAAACAAAAGATCATAGTCCCTCGATGACGCTATCTCGGTTGCCTATACAAAATGATCTAGTCCCTCGGAAAATTTGCCAAAAATACTTAACACAATTGCTATCATGGTCTATACGATGACCCGCGCCTGTCCCGTTTAATATCCTAATACAAGGTTGTTTACCAAATGCAATGGTAAGACAACACTGTCAAAAGGGTTAAAAACATATAGGAAAGATCTTTGAGTAAAATAGGGTAGATAACTCTTAGTTACTTGATCAAAAAACTTGGAAAAAACATCCTTGCTATTTTCCAAACACACTTCACAACACATTTCAAAATATTTCCCAAATCAAGACTTTCAAAACATTGAAATCTTTTCAAAAGACCATACATCTTTGTATACATTCAAACAAGAATCATTACAAAGGTTGCCTAGACAAGGCCTCTTTTCAAAACATTTTCAAAACCACACACAAAGCACCATTTCAAACAATTGAAAAGCAAAAGCAAGTGATCTAAACAAGTAACTAAGAGCCCATGGATAACCATGGATGAAAAGGGTGCTTGCACCTTCCCTTTTCATAATCTACTCCCCGAACCCAAGAAAACATCTCAAAGGTCTTTCCTGTGCTTTTTGACCTTTCCTTAGGATAAAATAAAAAGTCGGTGGCGACTCTTGCTAAACCGAAACATTTGCGAACACAAACGCAAAACCTCAAGTCAGTTCTCCCACCGTATCACAGAACTGGCGACTCTGCTGGAAAGAACTTTAAAAGTGGAGTAACCTTAGGGTTTAGATTACCTTTGCATGCTTATCTTGTTTACCTTGATTGCTTTACATTTGGTCCTATTGTTTGGGTTTGAAATCCTCTACCCTGATTTGGGAAACATTCATAGGTAAATAGCAATACGTTGTGGAAACTGTGCGGGGTATACCGACATGGTTGAAGCAATAGCTATATTAGTGCGACATATTTGTGGGTACCGGTAGCCTTTGAGTCAATCAAAGAAAATACGGGGCCGCTGAGTGATGTCATGAAGCACTAATGAACTCTTAGAACCTTACTTGACCATCTTGGACTTTTTAGGGGTAGTGAGATGACCGGCTTTGGTGCAGTCCAAAGTTGGTAGATACTCGATACTACACTCATTGAGGGTTGTTTTCTTGGAATATTTCGGTCGCCAGTTAAGTGGCTAAACTGAAACAATGAACACATAAAATAATCCAGTGATATTGAGCTCCTTAGAACCCGATTACTATAGGACAGATTGAGCCAACTAACTTCAAGAGGGTACTTACCTATGAAACCCCGTGCAAGCCTGAAACTAGGAACTTGTGTGACTTGCTTGTACATATGCTTGTGCATACATCATGAGCATCATAAAGCATCATATGCATCCACTAACCATTTCAAGGGTTTGGATCTTCATCTTTGTTCTTGTTTTGTAGGTAATGGAATCACTTCGCAGGAAAACAATTCAAGTCAATCTTGTGAGAATCCCTCCTCAACTCAAGGAGCTTACTTCCAAAATTCTAGAGAATTCTCCTTTCAGTGAAAGACATGGTAGACTTCTCAACTTGGTCAACTCCAACATTGAAGAAGACATGGTGAAAGTTCTCTTCCAGTTCTTTGACCCCCTACACCATTGCTTTACATTTCCTGATTACCAGCTAGTACCTACTTTGGAGGAATTTCCTCAACTCCTGAGGATTCCTATTCTCCATCAACTACCCTACAACGGTACGAAAAGAGAACCAAAGCCTGAAGATGTTGCTCAATCATTACACTTGCAACCATCTGATATCAAAGGTCATTGGGAAACCAGAAGTGGTGTCAAGGGTTTCTTGGTAAAGTTTCTTTTTGAGAAGGCACAAGACTGCGGGAATTCTCTAGATCTGCAAGCTTTTGAGGAGATTGTAGCACTTCTCATCTATGGGTTGGTCTTGTTCCCAAACCCTGATCAGCTTATAGATGTGAATGCTGTCAAGATTTTCATATCTCAAAATCTTGTGCCTACATTGCTTAGGGACATCCTACACTTATTTTACACACGAACAATGAGGAAAAGAGGTGTTCTCATGTGTTGTACTCCTCTTATATCAAGGTGGTTTATTTCTCACCTTCCCCAGTCAGTCTTGAAGAATGAGCAAGGCTTGAGGTGGTCACAACGGTTGATGACTCTCACACATTCTGATGTATATTGGTTTTCTCGGTCCAGAGAGAATGTCATCATTATTGATCGTTGTGGGGAATTTCCTAATGTCCCATTACTTGGCATTAGGGGAGGCATTACCTACAACGCCTGTTTGGCTTTGAGACAGTTTGGGTATGCTCGAAGGGATGGCCCTCGCGACATGCTGATTCCTTACTTGGTTTCTGACTTTGACAACGATGCTCAAGGACTTTGACAAAGGTTTATCCGAGCTTGGAGGATGCCCAACAAAGTGGATAGTAAGACACTGGGACACAAGAATTCCATCCCCCTTGAGCCTTATCTCAAGAGGGTACGAACCCGCGCCCAGAGTCTTATGATGCCTTACCCCCACATTCTCCCCTTGATCAAAGAGCCTGTTATTGAAGGAGAGGTTCCATACACCCTCCTACATCCTGACATGCCAACATCATTGGAAGAATTGCAAAAGAGTTGGATACAGCTAATGGAAGAACGAAACACTTTTGAAGCCAGCTTCTATGCCAGTGAGAAGAAGGTTTTGGAACTTACCCGCCGACTTCATGAAGAAGAGACTCTTAACACCTACATAGCACCAAATAGGATGCACAATGTCTTTTTACATTAAGAATTTTGTAATATTTTGCCCATGGGGCATTTATGTACTGACAAATTTTCTTCTTATTAATATGACGTGTGTTATTTTTGTTTGCAACAACTTTGAATTTCTGAATCCTTAAATGCATTACATGAATGCATATCATTCATCATATGCATAAACAGGTCTTCACACCAGGTTTCCTTATCTTTCTGCTATTTATTTCAGCAAGATAGATATAGAGCAGGCGGTCAAAGATCTGCAAGCACAAAATTCTTAGTTCCAACAACTCCTCATGACCTTGGCAAAGGGTCAAGAGGACCTTAAAGCACTATTAGAGAAAGAGAAGGAAAAAGACAAAGAGAAAAAGAAGAAAAGGACTGGTATGGCCACTATGGGAAGAAGGTTTGAGAACCAGGCTAGAAGGATCCTCGAGTTCCCCTCAACGTCTGATGAAGGGGTTGGTAAAGGTAAAGGAGTTGCAATGCCCTCCGAGTCTGAAGCTGAAGAGGAAGAGGAAGAAGAGGAGGAAGATTACTCAGAGCAGCAGTACCCTCCTGCGGACGATAAGTATAAAAATCTGGAAGAGCGGCTAGCAGCCATGGAAGTACAAAGGGTTCCTGGGCTGGATTTCGAAGAACTAGGGTTGGTTGCTGGGATCGTCATTCCCCCCAAGTTCAAGGTTCCTACATTTGCCAAATATGACGGTTTGTCCTGTTAGAAGATGCATCTGCGGTCCTACGTCAGAAAGATCCAACCTCACTCTTCTGATAAGGATCTGTGGGTCCATTTTTTTCAAGATAGTTTGTCGGGTACGCAATTGGATTGGTTCTATCAACTTGAGAGATCTGATGTTCATAACTGGGAGGATCTGGCTGCTGCTTTCTATCGACAATACCAATATAACGCAGATTTAGCACCTACTCGAACTCAACTACAGAGTATGGGTATGGTTTCTAATGAGGGCTTTAAGGAGTACGCCCAGAAGGGGCGGGACTTGGCTGGAAGGGTGCAGCCACCATTGTCGGATAGAGAGTTGGTTGATATGTTTTTGGAGACCTTGTCAGGTCCATTCTTTAATCATTTAATCGGGAGCTCATCTGCAGGGTTCACCGAATTAATACTGACAGGTGAAAGGGTCGAAGTTGGCATTAAGAGTGGTAAAATTCAAAAGGATGCAGCTGCGTCCACTGCTGTCAAGAAGACCTTCCCAGCTAAGAAAGAAGCTTCTGTTGTTTACTCCTAGAGAAATCAAGGAAGAACGGAGCGCCGACCGGCGGTAGGAGCTGTGATGATTCAAAACTCTTCAACCGATCAACCTCAAAGCAGTCAACCTAGAGCTAATCAGAATAGGGTGGAAAGGCCACAACGGCAATTCACTCGGATCAATATGACACCAGCTCAGGTCCTCCCTCATCTGTTAAAGTTAAACCTTACCAACTTGAAAGAAGCGCCGAAAAACCCAAATACCTCTTCTCCCTATTATCATTCAAATGCAAAATGTGCATATCATTCGGACAGTGCGGGGCATGACACCAACAACTGTTGGGCCCTTAAAAACAAGATCCAAGATTTGATAGATGCCAAGGAGGTAGAGTTTGATGCTCCCGAAAAACCTAATGTGATATCTGCTCATATGCCAAAACATGGTCATAATGTCCATGTTATTGTAGAAGACCTCCATGTTACTACTGTTGATGACTTAATGACTCTATTTCCAATGATCAAGATGAATCTGTTGAAAGCCGGGATTTTCCCGGGCTGTGAAAAATATTGTTACTTTTGTTCAACCTTGCAAACCGATTGTCCGCTGTTGAAATCAGGCATCCAACGCCTGATGGATACTCAAGAGATCCTCTTTCAAAAAACTCCTATTGATACTATTACTCATGTTACTCCTGTTACTCCTGTTACTCCAATCAATGACATTGCTATAATCACCATTTCCGACAATCTTTCCAAGACCTGCAAAAGTCCCGTTAAGATTACACCTATTCCAAAGTTTGTACCGCTGAAGATTACCATGCCAGGGCCTATCTCATATAAGTCCAACAAGACGATACCATGGAATTATGGAGGAGAGATCTTCTACCATGGTGTCAAGCAGATCGAATCAGCCGAAAAGAATTCCGATGAAGAAACTCCTAATGTAGGAAATATTGCAGGGACGAGTAAGACAACTCGTAGTGGAAGAATCTTCTCTCCGGATATTGCTCCTCCAAGGGCAGTCTTCGGACCCTCAAGTGCTCCTGTGCCTATCAAGATATCTGTGCAAAGTCCAGTGATTGAAGAATTTGTTACTCCTGAAGTTGTACCCTCTGCTATTATTGCTGATAAAGGTAAAGGGATCCAAGAAGCGCCCGTCAGGACGAGGGCTCAGACTCTGTTTATCACAGAGACCACCCAAAAGGAAATGGAGGAAATCTTAAAGATAATTAAGAAGAGTGACTATGATGTCGTAGAGCAGCTGGGGCAAACCCCTTCAAAAATCTCTATGCTAGCTCTGTTGCTTTGCTCCGAGGCTCATGCCAAAGCCTTGATCAAATTCCTGAAGACGGCAAAAGTGCCTCAAGAAACTTCTGCAGACCAGTTTCAAGAGTGTGTGGCTAGCCTTACAACCGATAATGGTCTTGGCTTCTCTGATGCCGATCTGACGTCCAAGGGAAGAAAGCATAATGATGCGCTGCATGTGTCGGTAGAGTGCAGGGGGGACCACACTTGCTCATGTTCTGGTTGACACTCACTCATCTTTAAATGTCCTACCAAAGAAAGCATTGGACAGATTGGACAGATTGGACAGTGAGGGTTTGACCCTAAAACCCAGTAATATTATTGTTAGAGCCTTCGACGGTTCTAAGCGGATGGTTCACGGAGAAGTGGACATCCCAATTAAGGTGGGAACAGAAATTTTCAACTCTACTTTTTATGTGATGGACATCCGTCCTTCATATTCATGTTTATTGGGAAGGTCTTGGATCCACAACACTAGGGCAGTCACTTCTTCTCTACACCAGATGCTCAAGTACCCAGTCCAGGGTAAGATCATAACAGTTCATGGTGGGGAGGAGTATATGATAATCCACCTTAACTCTTTCCGCTACGTGGAGTTAGATGGTGAATTCATAGAAACACCTTTCCAACATTTTGAAGAGGTTTCTCCTGAGGTCACAGTAGCTAGGACAATAACTGATGTACCCATCATTTCTAAGCCTGTGTCCCGGATGTCATCCCTTAAAGATGCGGAGGCTGTAATCAAAGAGGGAGGAAGTACAGTGTGGGGTCAACTGCCAGATTTTCATCACAAGACAGACAAGTTCAAATTGGGTTTCACTGCTGCTAGCCAGAAAGATGTGCGTCGCTCCTGGGCTGGAGGACCACCTTTAAAGATCACTCACCATGGGGTTCATGCTTTATAAGATGATGAAGAAGGAATTTTGAAGATTGGATCTTTCCAACCATTGAAGGGGGACTAAACAACTGGGAGGCGAAAGACTTCGTTCCCATTACTTTCATCAATCAGTAATTTATCTTTTGAACATTTATTGTTTGGTCTGTAATAACTTTTAAACAATCCGTACACTCTTTTTCCTCGTGCCTTACCCCGGGGCATATAGGTCCATTTGTAAGGGCTTTGATTCTTCATTTTCATATGCCATTTTTAATGAATCATGGACGTTTTCATCTATAAACTTTTGTGTTCATTTTATTTCCTTTTACATTTTATTTTGTTTAAGGATGGCTATCCCTTACACACACCCAGACTCACAAAATGCAGATACCCATCCACTCCGGATTCCATGGGTGACTATTCTGCTTTGGCCTTTAGTGACTCTAAAGATTTGGTCAATCATGTTGAGTACGAAGGTGATGAAGACTGTGAAGTACCGTGAGAGTTGGCTAGAGTTTTGCAACAAGAAGAAAGGGTTATTATGCCCCATGAAGAGTTGTTAGAGACTATCAATTTGGGAACAGAGGAAGACAGAAAAGAGGTTAAAGTGGGTGCCAACCTGGAGCCAAGTGTCAAAAAGCATCTAGTTCAGCTGTTGAATGAGTCTGTTGAGATCTTCGCCTGGTCATATGAAGATATGTCGGGACTAGATACAGATATTGTGGTTCACCGTCTCCCTAAAAGAGAAGACTGTCCACCAATCAAACAGAAAGTCCGACGAATGAGGCCTGACATGTCCGAAAAGATCAAAGTTGAGGTGATGAAGCAATTCAATGCTGGCTTTCTGGCTGTTACTTCCTATCCATAATGGGTTGCTATCATTGTGCCCGTGCCTAAAAAGGACGGCAAAGTCAGAATGTGTGTGGACTACAGAGACTTAAATAGGGCTATCCCTAAGGATGATTTTCCACTACCACACATTGACATTTTGGTTGAAAATACAGCTCAACACAAAGTATTCTCTTTTATGGACGGATTTTCAGGGTACAACCAGATTAAAATGGCCCCCGAAGACATGGAGAAGACTACTTTTGTTACGCAGTGGGGTACCTTCTGCTATAAAGTGATGCCATTCGGACTAAAGAATGCCGAGGCAACCTATCAGCGAGCCATGGTAGCTTTGTTTCATGATATGATACATCATGAGATCGAAGTCTACGTAGACGACATGATAGCCCGTTCACAGACAGAAGAAGAACACCTCGACCATCTGCAAAAGCTATTTGTCAGGTTGAAGGAATATAAGCTCAGACTGAACCCTAGCAAGTGCACTTTCGGAGTCAGGTCTGGTAAGCTCTTGGGATTCATCGTCAGCAACAAAGGCATTAAGGTTGATCCTGCTAAAGTCAAGGCCATACGAGAATTGCCTGCCCCCCGCACTGAAAAGGAAGTCAGAGGTTTCTTGGGACGCCTAAATTATATTGCAAGGTTCATTTCTCACCTAACATCTACCTGTGAACCAATCTTTAAGCTGTTGAAGAAAGATCAGGTGGTTGAATGGAATGACGAATGTCAATTTGCTTTCAATAAGATCAAGGAGTATTTGCTAGAACCTCCTATCTTGATGCCACCCGTCGAAGGAAGGCCGTTAATTATGTATCTGACTGTTTTGGATAACTCAATGGGGTGCGTACTGGGAAAACATGACGAGTCTGGTCGAAAAGAGCATGCCATTTATTACCTTAGCAAAAATTTTACCGACTGTGAGACTCGCTACTCACTGCTCGAGAAAACTTGCTGCGCTTTGGTATGGGCTGCTCGCCGGCTAAGGCAGTATATGTTGACACATACCACTCTGCTGATTTCTAAAATGGACCCGATTAAGTACATCTTCGAGAAGCCTGCTTTATCCGGGAGAATCGCTAGATGGCAAATGATCCTGACTGAGTATGACATCCAGTACACAACCCAAAAAGCTATAAAGGGGAGTGTACTAGCTGACCATCTAGCTCATCAAGCCGTCGAAGATTACCAATCTATGAAGTTTGACTTCCCTGATGAGGACATTATGACATTGGACAACATTGAAGGTAACAGACCGTATGATAGACCTGAACAAGGATCCCGATGGACCCTGTACCTTGATGGTGCTTCAAATGCACTTGGTAACGGTATTGGTGCGGTACTTATTTCTCCAGAAGGTTGTCATACACCTTTCACTTCTAGACTCTGCTTCAGCTGCACCAACAACATGGCTGAATATGAAGCTTGTATCTTTGGTCTCAACGCTGCAATTGACCTAGGAATTAAATCTTTGGTTGTATTTGGGGACTCAGCTTTGGTTATCAGTCAAATCAAAGGAGAGTGGGACACTAAACATCCTAATCTTATCCCATACAAAGAACATGTCCTGACATTGTTACCTCATTTTGAGCAGATTACCTTCGAGCACTTCCCGCGAGAAGAAATTCAGCTAGCGGATGCTCTAGCTACAATGTCTTCCATGTTTAAACTCAACTAGGATAATGAGGCTCCCCAAATCACCATCGAGCGAATGAACGAACCTGTGCACTGTCATGAGATTAATACCGAAGAAGTAGTGGAACAACCCTGGTTTCATGAAATCAAATGGTATCTCAAGACTCGAGAATACCCTGAAGGAGCTTCAGTCAATGACAAAAAGTTCCTAAGGAGATTTGCTGCCAAGTTCTTCCTGAGCAATGGTATCCTGTATAAGCGCAGGCATGATTGTGTTCTGCTTCGTTGTGTGGACAAGGTTGAAGCTGAGCTAATCATGATTGAACTGCATAGTGGCACATTTGGCACCCACCTGAGTGGACATACGATGGCTAAGAAAATTCTAAAGGCGGGCTACTACTGGTCTACCATGGAAGCTGACTGTCATCAATATTCCCGTACTTGTCACAAATGCTAAGTCTATGCTGACAAGGTACATATTCCTTCAGTCCCTCTCAATGTCCTAACAGCTCCTTGGCCATTCGCAATGTGGGGAATTGACATGATTGGAGAGATCAAGCCTACGGCATCCAATGTACATCGCTTCATCCTGGTGGCTATTGATTACTTTACCAAGTGGGTCGAAGCAGCTTCCTTCGCCTCCGTTACAAAGAATGTGGTTGCCCGCTTCATCAAGCAGAACCTCATATGCCGATATGGTATCCCCGACAGGATCATCACGGACAATGGTACAAACCTGAATAACACTGTGATCACCGCTCTGTGCGAGCAGTTCAAAATTCAACATCACAATTCATCTCCCTATCGACCGAAGATAAACGGTGCAGTTGAAGCTGCGAACAAAAATATCAAGAAGATCATTCAAAAGATGACAGTCACCTACAAGGACTGGCATGAGATGTTACCGTATGCTCTTCATGGATATCGTACCACGGCGTGTGCTTCAACCGGGGCAACTCCCTTTTCTTTGGTATATGGCATGGAAGTTGTTTTACCTATGGAGGTTCAGATTCCTTCCTTGAGAATTATGAAGGATGTTGGTTTAAGTGAAGACGATTGGATTCAGACCCGGCTTGATCAACTTAACTTAATCAACGAGAAACGACTTACTGCTGTTTGTCATGGTCAGACGTATCAAAAACGGATGATCATGGATTTCAACAAGAAAGTCAGACGTCAGGTGTATCAAGTCGGAGATCTTGTAATCAAGCAGATCATCTTGCCTCAAAACGATCCCAGGGGCAAGTGGACTCCTACTTACGAAGGACCATTTGTGATCAAAAACATCTTTTCTGGTGGGGCAATGATTCTGACCACCATGGACGGTGATGACCTACCGCACCCTGTGAACGCAGACATAGTCAAAAGATACTACACATAAACGACCCGACAAGTTGAAAACCCGAAAGGGCGACTTGGGCAAAAGTGGGCATCCCGTTGAATCGAAAACCCGAAAGGGCGGTTCAGGCAAAAATTAGGGATAAATAAAAAAAAATTGTACACCCGGCAAGTTGAAAACCCGAAAGGGCGACTTGGGAAAAAAAGGGTTTCCCGGTGGACTGAAAACCCGAAAGGGCGGTCCAGGCAAAAGTTAGGGAATTAAAGTTTATGACTATGTCTCGTTGGATCACTTTAAAGGACAATCTCTTCACGGACAACCTCCAGGCTTCTGATCAATCCAATCATCTGCGAACGAAGCGACAAACAGACAAGATACTCAGAGTAATGAAGGCTATAACAGAATAGGAACCCCATGGAATTATTACACATACCCATCTTTCTTTGTATAAATTTTTCTCATTTTTTATGACAACATCCTCTTATTAGGATGTTTGTCTCCTTTGTACAAAATACTTACCCAAAGTTAATACAAAGATACTTCGAAGTGCAGAAATTTTGTTTGTCTTTTCTTTCTTTTTACACCTGTGTTTTTATTTGAAAACATCCAATGATTTATTAAATGAGCATATGCATTTGAATATAATCACTGATTACAAATAAAACAAAATGAGAAAGGATAATTACTGATAAGTTGAAAGTATAGGAAAATGTCTTTAGGCTGTTCCAAAGAAAATCCCCTGCAGTACATCATCCCAATCCTCGACAAGGCTAAAAAATACATATCCCCAGTGGAGTTAAGTTTCAAAATTGCCATCAGAGCTAAGTTTTCGAAACTCCCGATCCCCAGCGGAGTTCTCCTCAAACAACAAAACAGGAATCCCCAGTAGATTGGCATACGACCCAAACTCCTGATTTCCCCAACAGGATAAGAACTCTCCCCACAAAGTTATTTCCCAATAGAACGAAGATTCTTTTCCTCATTTCTCCGGTTGAAGCCTCCCAGGTTTCAATTCCCCAGTAGAGATCGTCAGAATTTTCCTCATCCGCCAGGAAAGACATGAAGAATTCTCAATTCCCCACAGAAGTTGTCAAGGCTATTGTTAATCCCCACGAGTCACCAAGGATTTTCAATCCCCCAACAGTAGTCCAAAGGATTCCTCAGTCTCAACAATCAAAGGTTTTGAATCTCCGACAGCAGTCAAGGATTTATGTTCCCCGGCAGCATTCAAAGATTTCATTATCTCCCGCTATCAAGGATTTATTTTCCTCAACAAGGCAGCTAATCAACTTACATGCGCATCCATTACATTCATATATCATAAATATTAATAGAACACATTTTATTGCATCATACATGTCATGCAACATAACTTTATGTTTTAGCTAACATTTTACCCTTTTCAGGATAAGATTAAAAGCTACCTTTAACAAATATTCAAAGATTTCAGATACAGTACAGATACACCCCAAACACGGAGGTCATTCTACTACTCATTCAGAATTTCAAAGTCAATATATAGTATGGATACACCCCAGACACGGTGGTCATTCTGCTACTCATTCAGACTCCAGCAATCAGATACAGACTAGATATGCTCCAAACATAGAAGCCATTCAACTATCAACTTCAATTTTAGATACACTCCAGACACGGAAGTCATTCTGCTGCTCATACATAACTCAACTTCAGATACAGTCCAGATACGCGCCAGACACGGTCTCCATTCTGTCACTCATTCGGAATTTATCCCCAGACCAGAGATGCTCCATACACGGATGTTTCTTTGTCGCCCATTTAGAATTCAGACACAATACAGATACACTCCAGATACGGCAGTCATTCTGATATTCATTCTAGAATCAAATACAGTTACAGCTCGGATACGCTCCATACACAGACGCCATTCCTTTGCTCATACGAATCCAATCTCCGGATACAACTCAGATACGGATACCATTCTGATAATCATTCTCCTGATTTTCAGCAAACATGTCTTGGATGGCATCTTTTAAGCCCATCTCCAGCAAGATTCTACCATCTCCAAATGGCATCTTTAAGCCCATTCCCTCAGTTATATTTTGACGAGTGCAAATTTACGGGCACTCTAGTGTCCAATCCTCTTTTACCTTCGAGTTACGAAAGGCCAAACTTGCCAATCTAACTCTTCAGGTTCAAGAAGATTGAATAGGGGAAACTGTTGTACCCCAAAATTTTCCCTCTCATTTTATCAACATTTTTCATCACAAGGCTCTTTGAACTCAAGATCAAGCTAGGGTTTGCTCTGCTCAAGACATCTCCTTGCAATGTTGACCTAAATTAGGGTTTGAGTTTGCACAAGGAATTTTGGACCTTCAATGCTCAAATTGACTTTCATACTTCATGTTGGACTTATAAGATTGCCTCTACCAAGTTTCAAGCCTTGAATCAATTTTTTACCCAGTCAATTGATCAGTTGACCTAGAAATCAGCTGTATTGGGGAAAAAGTCAACTGTGGCCAATCTACAGTCAAACCTCATGATTTTTTACCCACACCAACATTATGAAATCATATGAACCATTTGATCAAGTTTAGACCACAACTCCACAAGAAATTTGATCAGATCACTAGAAGGGCAAAATAGTCATTTTTAGGGTTTTGACTGCACAAGGGCAATTTCTGATTTTTGACCTAGCCAATGGAAAATTGGGTTCAAACATGGATTCGAGGACTCAATGTCATCATCTTGACCTATTCACAAGGTTCAAAAGATCTCAATTGCATTGGATTGACAGATGAATTTCTCAGTCAACTGATCAAAATTTGACTGTATACTGAAAAGTCAAACTTTGACTTTTTGGTCAAAATCAAGTGCCAAAGGTCATTTTTCATCAAGATGTGTCAAAACATGAAACTTGTTCATCAAGAAATCCATTTTTGCAAATTAGCGTTTAAAGTTGAAAATTTTCATAACTTAGAATTTTTCTAAGTTATGAAATTTTCTTAATTTTTCCTAACTTTGCCCAACATTTTCACCATGATGAAATTGGATTCAAACAAAACATCCAACATGAAAGTTGTATTCCTCCACAAAGTCTACAACTTTTATTCACAAAGTTTTCCCAAAAGAAGCTTGGATCTCAAGTTATGTGTTTTGGAACAAGGGTCCCCAAAACTTTTAACTTAGAGAAATTTTGCCCTAATTTAGGCAGGATTTTGACCTATCTTCATGGCCATTTTTCACATAGTTCCACTTGGAATATCAAACTGAATTTCAAAGATGGATTGTAGAGCATGTTGCAAGCTTTCCAAAATGTCAAAGAACTCTTCAAACTCATTTGTGGTTATGGAGAATCGAAGGCTTGAAGTTGGCAAAAACTCACTTTTCATCCATGGCATGTTCATTGTGATACAAATTGCAATTTCAAGTCATCTTGCTTTGCACTAGATTACAGGCCTCTAAACCATTCCACACTCAAAAATTTAATTCAAATCCATTGGTCTAAGGCATTGTTTTGGTCATTAGAACATTGCACACAAAAGTAATCCCTAAGTAGAAAAAGCAACATTTCCATTTTGGCCAAATCTTGCTTTATGTCAAAACTGATTTCTTGAGCATTGGTCCATATCTCATATAGCAAATCAAATCCACAAATTGGAGGGGCCAAGGGAAAAGTGTGCAAGGTGGTGAATAGCCTGTACATACCTGCTAGACATCATTTCTCATGTTTGCTTAAAATACAAGAAAGATATCCAAAACACAAGAACTTGAACATCAGTAAAAACCAACTTGTGCAAGCATTTGAGACATCTTTCTCACACCCCTTTGAGCCAGAAACACGACCCTTTGAACCCTCAAACATCCCATAGCTCAAAATCACCTTCCATTGGCAAAACAGGGCAGCATATGCAACTTGAGTTCTATCTCACATTTTGCTCGTGCGTTTTGCCCCAAGTTGGTTCAAACATCTTCCACATAACTCATCCAAGATATCCCAAACCTCAAACACCAACTGTAACTCCATTTACAGGGTTTGCCATTTTCATTCTGAGCTTGTGCAGGTTGAGTTCTGTAGGCTTGTTCAAGAATATTCAAGGCAAGCAGGGTATTATAGAGGGTCAAGTGAAGTACAAGCAAGCTCCCAGACATCTCAAGCCTTGTTGAAAAGCTCCACATTGCCATACACGAACTCAGCTGAAACAGGTTTTTATCAACTTCCTATCTCTCTATTTAGGAACATTTAGACTTAGGTTTGTGAATAAGAAATGTAGTATTCATAGCCATGAAGCTGTACATATGCTCAGTTTTCATTTTTATTAAGCATGCTAAGAGAATTTGGTCCATGAACATACTGAAAAAATTAGGTTAGATTTTAGGGCCAGAGAAATTCTCTCTGGTCTTTGAGAGTTAGGATTAGTTTTTTATATGGTTGAATTCGTCTTGAAAAGCTCTACAACTTTGATGTTATGTGTCTTTGCAATAGAGCTCGTATGCAGGATGTTCATGATTGGTTCAGGCGCGCGCGTTTTGTGAAGAACAGAGGTTGAAGATGAAGTGGTGGGATGGGCTTGGTCCTGGCTCACTATTGGCACCCGCCTTTTACTTTTTGCACCCCCCTGGCTCATTTCTTCATACTTTTGTATTTTTCCATTTTATTTTCATTTCTGATTTTGTTTTCTTATTTTCTAAATATAAAAATACCCAAAAAATATTTTTATAATTTTTTTTTACATTTTATTTTACATTTTATTTTATTTCTTTCTAACATGAAAACAATTTAATTACTTTTATCTTATCTATTAAAAACTTGAAAATAATATATAAATTATATTTTTATTTTTATTTATTTTTATTCACACTTAAAAAATACTTTTTCTAAATACATTTTTATTTTTGTATATATTTTATTTTATCATATTTAATATAATTAATACATATATATATATACTCTTATTTTATTAGATATTTTAGAATAAAAATATAAAAATATTTCACTTTTATTTTTATTATTATTTATACTTAAAAAATAATTTTTCTAAATATATTTTATTTTTTTACATGTATTATTTTATTTTGTTGTATATAAATAATATAATTAATATATTTATTTTCTTAAAGAAAATTAGGGTTTTACCCTTAACCAAATAAAATTAATCTTTTATTTATTTCTTTTTTTACATTAAATATTTTTACATACATAAAAGTAAACAAAACTTTTTTTATATTCATATTATTTCATATATTTATTTAATTTGTTTATTTAAATACTTGTTCATTTATTATTTATGCCATTTGATTCAATTTGGATGTATTAGTAAAACTAGGATTTTAATTTTCTTGTCAAATAATCCCCTTTCAAAAATTGTATCCCCCTCCCCATAATCATGTTGTAATAGTATAGATTATTTTACGTATTTATGCTTTCAATTATGCCATGATTAGAGATTAGGGTTTGTATGCAAAAATCCAAAATTAACAAGTAGCTTGACCTAATGCAAAGACAAAAATGCATGAAAATAAATACACAATGCACACTTGCACCCCTAGGGTTTCATCCACTTGTTGCCTTAAAAATGGGCCATGTTATGCATGTTGGGTACTTTGGCAAAAACAAAAACAAAACAAAAGATCATAGTCCCTTGATGAAGCTATCTTGGTTGCCTATACAAAATGATCTAGTCCCTCGGAAAATTTGCCAAAAATACTTAACACAATTGCTATCATGGTCTATACGATGACCCGCACCTGTCCTGTTTAATATCCTAATACAAGGTTGTTTACCAAATGCAATGGTAAGACAACACTGTCAAAAGGGTTAAAAACATATAGGAAATATCTTTGAGTAAAATAGGATAGATAACTCTTAGTTACTTGATCAAAAAACTTGCAAAAAACATCCTTGCTATTTTCCAAACACACTTCACAACACATTTCAAAATATTTCCCAAATCAAGACTTTCAAAACATTGAAATCTTTTCAAAAGACCATACATCTTTGTATACATTCAAACAAGAATCATTACAAAGGTTGCCTAGACAAGGCCTCTTTTCAAAACATTTTCAAAACCACACACAAAGCACAATTTCAAACAATTGAAAAGCAAAAGCAAGTGATCTAAACAAGTAACTAAGAGCCCATGGATAACCATGGATGAAAAGGGTGCTTGCACCTTCCCTTTTCATAATCTACTCCCAGAACCCAAGAAAACATCTCAAAGTTCTTTCCTGTGCTTTTTGACCTTTCCTTAGGATAAAATAAAAAGTCGGTGGTGACTCTTGCTAAACCTAAACATTTGCAAACACAAACGCAAAACCTCAAGTCAGTTCTCCCACCGTATCACAGAACTGGCGTCTCTGCTGGGAAGAACTTTAAAAGTGGAGTAACCTTAGGGTTTAGATCACCTTTGCATGCTTATCTTGTTTACCTTGATTGCTTTACATTTGGTCCTATTGTTTGGGTTTGAAATCCTCTACCTGGATTTGGGAAACATTCATAGGTAAATAGCAATATGTTGTGGAAACTGTGCGGGGTATACCGACATGGTTGAAGCAATAGCTATATTAGTGCGACATATTTGTGGGTACCGGTAGCCTTTGAGTCAATCAAAGAGAATACGGGGCCGCTGAGTGATGTCATGAAGCACTAATGAACTCTTAGAACCTTACTTGACCATCTTGGCCTTTTTAGGGGTAGTGAGATGACCGGCTTTGGTGCAGTCCAAAGTTGGTAGATACTCGATACTACACTCATTGAGGGTTGTTTTCTTGGAATATTTTGGTCGCCAGTTAAGTGGCTAAACTGAAACAATGAACACAGAAAATAATCCAGTGATATTGAGCTCCTTAGAACCCGATTATTATAGGACAGGTTGAGCCAACTAACTTCAAGAGGGTACTTACCTATGAAACCCCGTGCAATCCTGAAACTAGTAACTTGTGTGACTTGCTTGTACATATGCTTGTGCATACATCATGAGCATCATAAAGCATCATATGCATCCACTAACCATTTTAAGGGTTTGGATCTTCATCTTTGTTCTTGTTTTGCAGGTCATGGAATCACTTCGCAAGAAAACAATTCAAATCAATCTTGTGAGAATCCCTCCTCAACTAAATGAGCTTACTTCCAAAATTCCAGAGAATTCTCCTTTCAGTGAAAGACATGGTAGACTTCTCAACTTGGTCAACTCCAACATTGAAGAAGACATGGTGAAAGTTCTCTTCCAGTTCTTTGACCCCCTACACCATTGCTTTACATTTCCTGATTACCAGCTAGTACCTACTTTGGAGGAATTTTCTCAACTCCTAAGGATACCTATTCTCCATCAACTACCCTACAACGGTACGGAAAGAGAACCAAAGCCTGAATATGTTGCTCAAGCATTACACTTGCAACCATCTGATATCAAAGGTCATTGGGCAACCAGAAGTGGTGTCAAGGGTTTCTTGGAAAAGTTTCTTTTTGAGAAGGCACAAGACTGCTGGAATTCTCTAGATCTACAAGCTTTTGAGGAGATTGTAGCACTTCTCATCTATGGGTTGGTCTTGTTCCCAAACCCTGATCAGCTTATAGATGTGAATGCTGTCAAGATTTTCATATCTCGGAATCCTGTGCCTACATTGCTTGGGGACATCCTACACTTATTTTACACACGAACAATGAGGAAAAAAGGTGTTATCACATGTTGTACTCCTCTTCTAGCAAGGTGGTTTATTTCTCACCTTCCCCAGTCAGTCTTGAAGAATGAGCAAGGCTTGAGGTGGTCAAAAGGTTGATGACTCTCACACATTCTGATGTACATTGGTGTTCTCGGTCCAGAGAGAATGTCATCATCATTGATCGTTGTGGGGAATTTCCTAATGTCCCATTACTTGGCATTAGGGGAGGCATTACCTACAACCCATGTTTGGCTTTGAGACAGTTTGGATATGCTCGAAGGGATGGCCCTCACGACATGCTGATTCATGACTTGGTTTTTTACTTCGACAATGACGCTCAAGGACTTCAACAAAGGTTTATCCGAGCTTGGAGGATGCCTAACAAAGTGGATAGTAAGACACTGGGACACAAGAATTCCATCCCCCTTGAGCCTTATATCAAGTGGGTACGAACCCGCGCCCAGAGTCTTATGATACCTTACCCCCACATTATCCTCGTGATCAAAGAGCCTGTTATGGAAGGAGAGGTTCCATACACCCTCCTACATCCTGACATGCCAACATCATTGGAAGAATTACAAAAGAGTTGGATACAGCTCAAGGAAGAACATAACACTTTTGAAGCCAGCTTCTATGCCAGTGAGAAGAAGGTTTTGGAACTTACCCGCTGACTTCATGAAGAAGAGACTCTTAACACCTACATCGTACCAAAGAGGATGTGCAATGTCTTTTTACATTAAGAATTTTGTAATATTTTGCCCATGGGGCATTTATGTACTGACAAATTTTCTTCTTATTAATATGACATGTGTTCTTTTTGTTTGCAACAACTTTGAATTTATGAATCCTTGAATGCATTACATGAATGCATATCATTCATCATATGCATAAACATGTCTTCACACCAGGTTTCCATATCTTTCTGCTATTTATTCCAGCAAGATGGATATAGAGCAGACGGTCAAAGATCTGCAAGCACAAAATTCTCAGTTCCAACAACTCCTCATGACCTTGGCAAAGGGTCAAGAGGACCTTAAAGCACTGTTAGAGAAAGAGAAGGAAAAAGACAAAGAGAAAAAGAAGAAAAGGACTGGTATGGCCACTATGGGAAGAAGGTTTGAGAACCAGGCTAGAAGGATCCTCGAGTTCCCCTCAACGTCTGATGAAGGGGTTGGTAAAGGTAAAGGAGTTGCAATGCCCTCCGAGTCTAAAGATGAAGAGGAAGAGGAAGAAGAGGAGCAAAATTACTCAGAGCAGCAGTATCCTCCTGCGGAAGATAAGTATAAAAATATGGAAGAGTGGCTGGCAGCCATGGAAGTACAAAGGGTTCCTGGGCTGGATTTCGAAGAACTAGGTTGGTTGTTGGGATCGTCATTCCCCCCAAGTTCAAAGTGCATACATTTGCGAAATATGACGGTTTGTCCTGTTCGAAGATGCATCTGCGGTCCTACGTCAGAAAGATCCAACCTCACTCTTCTGATAAGGATCTGTGGGTCCATTTTTTGCAAGATAGTTTGTCGGGTACGCAATTGGATTGGTTCTATCAACTTGAGAGATCTGATGTTCATAACTGGGAGGATATGGATGCTGCTTTCTATCGACAATACCAATATAACACAGATTTAGCGCCTACTCGAACTCAACTACAAATTATGGGTATGGTTTCTAATGAGGGCTTTAAGGAGTACGCCCAGAAGTGGCGGGACTTGGCTGGAAGGGTGCAGCCACCATTGTCAGATAGAGAGCTGGTTGATATGTTTTTGGGGACCCTGTCAGGTCCATTCTTTAATCATTTAATCGGGAGCTCATCTGCAGGGTTCACCGAATTAATACTGACAGGTGAAAGGGTCGAAGCTGGCATTAAGAGTGGTAAAATTCAAAAGGATGCAGCTGCGTCCACTGCTGTCAAGAAGACCTTCCCAGCTAAGAAAGAAGCTTCTACTGTTTACTCCCAGAGAAATCAAGGAAGAATGGAGCGCCGACCGGCGGTAGGAGTTGTGATGATTCAGAACTCTTCAACCGATCAACCTCGAAGCAGTCAACCTAGAGCTAATCAGAATAGGGTGGAAAGGCCACAACGGCAATTCACTCGCATCAATATGACACCAGCTCAGGTCCTCCCTCATCTGTTAAAGTTAAACCTTACCAACTTGAAAGAAGCGCCGAAAAACCCAAATACCTCTTCTCCCTATTATCATTCAAATGCAAAATGTGCATATCATTCGGACAGTGCGGGGCATGACACCAACAACTGTTGGGCCCTTAAAAACAAGATCCAAGATTTGATAGATGCCAAGGAGGTGGAGTTTGATGCTCCCGAAAAACCTAATGTGATATTCGCTCCTATGCCAAAACATGGTCATAATGTCCATGCTATTGTAGAAGACCTCCATGTTACTACTGTTGATGACTTAATGACTCCATTTCCAATGATCAAGATGAATCTGTTGAAAGCTGGGATTTTCCCGGGCTGTGAAAAAGATTGTTACTTCTGTTCAACCTTGCAAATCGATTTTCCGCTATTGAAATCAGGCATCCAACGCCTGATGGATACTCAAGAGATTCTCTTTCAGAAAACTCATGTTGATACTATTACTCATGTTACTCCTGTTACTCTTGTTACTCCAATCAATGACATTGTTATAATCACCATTTCCGGAAATCTTTCCAAGACCTGCAAAAGGCCCGTTAAGATTACACCTGATCCAAAGTTTGTACCGCTGAAGATTACCATGACGGGGCCTATCCCATATAAGTCCAACAAGACGATACCATGGAATTATGGAGGAGAGATCTTCTACCATGGTGTCAAGCAGATCGAATCAACCGAAGAGAATTCAGATGAAGAAACTCCTGATGTAGGAAATATTGCGGGGACGAGTAAGATAACTCCTAGCGGAAGAATCTTCTCTCCGGAGATTGCTCCTCCAAGGGCAGTCTTCGGACCCTCAAGTGCTCCTGTGCCTATCAAGATATATGTGCAAAGTCCAGTGATTGAAGAATTTGTTACTCCCTAAGTTGTACCCTCTGTTGTTACTGCTGATAAAGGTAAGGGGATCCAAGAAGCGCTCGTCAGGACGAGGGCTCAGACTCTGTTTATCCTCGAGACCACCCAAAAGGAAATGGAGGAAATCTTAAAGATAATTAAGAAGAGCGACTATGATGTCATAGAGCAGCTGGGGCAAACCCCTTCAAAAATCTCTATGCTAGCTCTGTTGCTTTGCTCCGAGGCTCATGCCAAAGCCTTGATCAAATTCCTGAAGATGGCACACGTGCCTCAAGAAACTTCTGCAAACCAGTTTCAAGAGTGCGTGGCTAGCCTTATATCCGATAATGGTCTTGGCTTCTCTGATGCCGATCTGACGTCCAAGGGAAGAAGGCATAATGATGCGCTGCATGTGTCGGTAGAGTGCAGGGGGACCACACTTGCTCATGTTCTGGTTGACACCAGCTCATCTTTAAATGTCCTACCAAAGAAAGCATTGGACAGATTGGACTGTGAGGGTTTGACCCTAAAGCCCAGTAATATCATTGTTAGAGCCTCTGACGATTCTAAGCGGATGGTTCACGGAGAAGTAGACATCCCAATTAACGTGGGAACAGAAATTTTCAACTCTACTTTTTATGTGATGGACATCCGTCCTTCATATTCATGCTTATTGGGAAGGCCATAGATCCACAACGCTGTGGCAGTCACTTCTTCTCTACACCAGATGCTCAAGTACCCAGTCTAGGGTAAGATCATAACAGTTCATGGTGAGGAGGAGTATATGATAAGCCACCTTAACTCTTTCCGCTACGTGGAGTTAGATGGTGAATTCATAGAAACACCTTTCCAACACTTTGAAGAGGTTTCTCCTGAGGTCACGGTAGCAAAGACAATAACTGATGTACCCATCATTTCCAAGCTTGTGTCCTGGATGTCATCCCTTAAAGATGCGGAGGCTGTAATCAAGGAGGGAGAAAGTACAGTGTGGGGTCAACTGCCAGATTTTCCTCACAAGACAGACAAGTTTGGATTGGGTTTCACTACTGCTAGCCAGAAAGCTGTGCGTCGCTCCCGGGCTAGAGGACCACCTTTAAAGATCACTCACCATGGGGTTCATTCTTTATAAGATGATGAAGAAGGAAGCAATTTTGAAGATTGGATCTTTCCAACCATTGAAGGGGGACTAAACAACTGGGAGGCGAAAGACTTCGTTCCCATTACTTTCATCAATCAGTAATTTATCTTTTGAACATTTCCTGTTTGGTCTGTAATAACTTTTAAACAATTCGTACACTCTTTTGCCTTGTGCCTTACCCCGGGGAATATAGGTCCATTTGTAAGGGCTTTGATTCTTCATTTTCATATGCCATTTTTAATGAATCATGGATGTTTTCATCTATAAACTTTTGTGTTCATTTTCTTTCCTTTTACATTTTATTTTGTTTAAGGATGGATATCCCTTACACACACTCACACTCACAAAATGCAGGTACCCATCCACTCCAGATTCCATGGGTGACTATTCTGCTTTGGCCTTCAATGACTCTGAAGATTTGGCCAATCATGCCGAGTACGAAGGTGATGAAGACTGTGAAGTGCCTGGAGAGTTGGCTAGACTTTTGCAACAAGAAGAAAGGGCTATTCTGCCCCATGAAGAGTTGTTAGAGACTATCAATTTGGGAACAGAGGAAGACAGAAAAGAGGCTAAAGTGGGTGCCAACTTGGAGCCAAGTGTCAAAAAGCATCTAGTTCAGCTGTTGAATGAGTTTGTTGAGATCTTCGCCTTGTCATATGAAGATATGCTAGGACTAGATACAGATATTATGGTTCACCGTCTCCCTACAAGAGAATACTGTCCACCAATCAAACAGAAAGTCCGTCGAATGAGGCCCGACATGTCCAAAAAGATCAAAGCTGAGGTGATGAAGCAATTCAATGTTAGCTTTCTGGTTGTTACTTCCTATCCACAATGGGTTGCTAACATTGTGCCCGTGCCTAAAAAGGATGGCAAAGTCAGAATGTGTGTGGACTACAGAGACTTAAACAGGGCTAGCCCTAAGGATGACTTTCCACTACCACACATTGACATTTTGGTCGACAATACAGCTCAACACAAAGTATTCTCTTTCATGGACGTATTTTCAGGGTACAACCAGATCAAAATGGCCCCCGAAGACATGGAGAAGACTACTTTTGTTACGCAGTGGGGTACCTTCTACTATAAAGTGATGCCATTCGAACTAAAGAATGTCGGGGCAACCTATCAGCGAGCCATGGTAGCTTTGTTTCATGATATGATACATCATGAGATCGAAGTCTACGTAGACAACATGATAGCCCGTTCACAGACAGAAGAAGAACACCTCGACCATCTGCAAAAGCTGTTTGTCAGGTTGAAGGAATATAAGCTCTGACTGAACCCTAGCAAGTGCACTTTCGGAGTCAGGTGTGGCAAGCTCTTGGGATTCATCGTCAGCAACAAAGGCATTGAGGTTGATCCTGCTAAAGTCAAGGCCATACGAGAAATGCCTGCCCCCCGCACTGAAAAGGAGGTCAAAGGTTTCTTGGGACGCCTAAATTATATTGCAAGGTTCATTTCTCACCTAACATCTACTTGTGAGCCAATCTTTAAGCTGTTGAAGAAAGATCAGGTGGTTGAATGGAATGACAACTGTCAAGTTGCTTTCGATAAGATCAAGGAGTATTTGCTAGAACCTCATATCTTGATGCCACCCGTCGAAGGAAGGTCGTTAATCATGTATCTGACTGTTTGGATAACTCAATGGGGTGCGTACTGGGCTAACATGACGAATCTAGTCGAAAAGAGCATGCCATTTATTACCTTAGCAAAAAGTTTACCGACTATGAGACTCGCTACTCACTGCTCGAGAAAACTTGCTGCACTTTGGTATGGGCTGCTCGCCGGCTAAGGCAGTATATGTTGACACATACCACTCTGCTGATTTCTAAAATGGACCCGATTAAGTACATCTTCGAGAAGCCTGCTTTACCCGGGAGAATCGCTAGATGGAAAATGATCCTGACTGAGTATGACATCCAGTACACAACCCAAAAAGCTATAAAGGGGAGTGTACTAGCTGACCATCTAGCTCATCAAGCCGTCGAAGATTACCAATCTATGAAGTTCGACTTCCCTGATGAGGACATTATGACATTGGACAACATTGAAGGTAACAGACCATATGACGGACCTAAACAAGGATCCCGATGGACCCTGTACTTTGATGGTGCTTCAAATGCACTTGGTAACAGTATCGGTGCGGTACTTATTTCTCCAGAAGATTGTCATACACGTTTCACTACTTGACTCTGCTTCAGCTGCACCAACAACATGGCTGAATATGAAGCTTGTATCTTTGGTCTCAACGCTGCAATTGACCTCGGAATTAAATCTTTGGTTGTATTTGGGGACTCAACTTTGGTTATCAGTCAAATCAAAGGAGAGTGGGACACTAAACATCCTAATCTTATCCCATACAAAGAACATGTCCTAACATTGTTACCTTATTTCGAGCAGATTACCTTCGAGCACTTCCCGCGAGAAGAAAATCAGCTAGCGGATGCTCTAGCTACAATGTCTTCCATGTTTAAACTCAACTAGGATAATGAGGCTCCCCAAATCACCATCGAGCAAATGAACGAACATGTGCACTGTCATGAGATTAATACTGAAGAAGTAGTGGAACAACCCTGGTTTCATGAAATCAAAAGGTATCTCAAGACTCGAGAATACCCTGAAGGAGCTTCAGTCAATGACAAAAAGTTCCTAAGGAGATTTGCTGCCAAGTTCTTCCTGAGCAACAGTATCCTGTTAAAGGACATCTCAAGCTTTCTAAAAATTCCAAGAACACCTTCAAAGAGTCAAAATTGAGGAAGTTATGCATTGGTGAAGTTGACCCTTTTTGCAAAATTGTCAAAAGTCAACTATGCCTCAAATTGGAATTTTTGCTAAATGGGCCTAACTTTTGCATTTGTTCTGAGTTGGTAGCATGGTCCACGAGTTCTAGCTCTTCCCACTTGTATTTATCTTATTTTTATTATTTATTTTGATTTTTATTTGAATTAAATTAATTTAAATCAAAACAAATCATGGAAAAATCCAAAACATTGAAATCTCAAGATATTATGCATGTTTCAGGTCCTATATCCAATTGGCAAGTGATTGAATTCGTGCAAGGCCTTTGTGTGTAAAAAAAGATTGAGTTTGACCTATTTTTAGAAAGATTTTCAAGTGAATCAAATCCAAATCAAAAGCTATAATGGAGAAAGATTGAGATCAAGTTTTCAACCCTAATTCATTCCTCAGTATATAAGGAACATTTGCAGACAAAAATCACAAGGTGAGAGAGGCGCAAAAGAGAGAACAAAACTTGGAAAAAACAAAGAAAAGTGGTAAACTGATTTTGCACTTCCAGGCATTTACAAGGCTCCCTGACCATCTCATTCACTTCCTGGGATCACAAGCAAGCCATACCAATCAAGAACAAGCATTTTACAGCGCTAAAACTCATTGTAAGCATCCCATGATACCAACACTTTCTTGAAATCCCATATCATGATTATGGAATTTGTAGCATGAATTACTTATATATTCCTGCCCATTGAAACAGTTGCAAGCTGCTGGTAATGATTAATTGCATTTTTGCTAACAATACAGAGATATGCCATTGTTAGGTTTTCTTGGTGTGTTTTAGGGTCTTTTCATACAGGGACAATTGGTCCAAACGGAGGGGACCATTGTGATCAGCAGATCAAACCCAGTTGATCCATGGTCTTGAATTTTATTTATATTGCTTGTATGTAATTTCTGAGATGCACAGGGTTACAGTTACAGCGCCATATCCGTAGGTAAATGTTCTGAGTTTTAAAAGATGGATCCAGGGAAGAAGACGATAGCGTGTCACCACCTTACTGGCCGGTTTAAATTATGGCGCTTTTATTCTGGCCAGAAGCCTTTAGTTCTCATCTATTTATTTGATTCTGTTGTATTGATAAACTAACACCCAACACAGTTGGTCAGAAGAAGGAAGTCAGAAATTCATGATTCTGGGTTCGATCCCAGACACGACCTTTTGGCATTTCTTTGTGTTCACCAGATACATTGTTTGCACCTTCTGAGGATCATCTTCTGGATGCATCAACCAGGACCGGATCAAATATCTTGTGGTCACAATCTGCTGGATCCACTAGCCATGAGCAGGCCCAGTACCATCATCCTCTGATCACCATCAACTTCTGGACCATCATCCTTTGATCACCATCATCTTCTGGATCTTCATCCTCTGATCAGAGCCGTTGACACCAGGCCCAATTCTCTTTTCCTTTTTCTTTTATATTTCTTTATTTAATTTATTTAATTATTTTTACTAACACCAAATTAATTCTTTTTTCATAAAAAACCAAAAAATATTTTTCATCCAAATAGATTTAGGTTTATTTTTCATCAAAAATTAATTAATTTAATTAGGTTATTTAATTTTAGGTAACTTTAATTATTTTGTAAATAAATTTAAAAACAATTAGAAAATTAGGGTTTTAGCTTAATTTAATTTCTATTTTCTTTTCTCTTAAAAAATAAACAAAATATAAAAATAGGTCATGTAAATTATTTTCTTTAATTAATTTAATTACTAATTAATTTTGTATTTAATTTAAAAACCTAATTATTTTTTCTCTTAAAAATAATCAAAAACAACAAAAATAATTTTTCTTTCGATTAGGTTAGACGGGGTCAAAACCCTAGTTCTCTCTCGTTCTTAACTCATCGCGCGCGCTTTATTGTATTATTTTTACCATATTGATGTAATTGCCCACAAGTTGTAATAGATTAATTAGGGCTTTTACTTTCATTTATCGTTTTTTTACAGGTTATTTTTTGCTTTGTAATTAATACCCGAAGCCTTGTAATAGCGTAGCTTATTTGCCGCACTTTAATTTCCGTAAACTATTAACTGTTAGATGTATGATAATAGGGATGCATGACAAGAATGTATGATTAACTTTAAAACGGTTAGCAAACCCTAAATGTGCAAAGATAATAAACTTGAAATTGAATCACTTGCACATGCGCACTCCTAGGGTATACTCCCACTTCGGTTGCCTTCGGTAAACGATCATTAAGTGTTATGGACTGGGCCCACCCTGGCCCAAAGCGCAGATAAAGGCCCAATCCTCGGGCCCTCGATCCACTGAGACGGGGCTACAGCCTCATCTTCTTCGGTCCCTTCGCCACTCGAAGAAGACAATACGGCTCCCCCGAACTACCTAGTTGCCCAATTTCAGGAGGTTCCCGTCCCCGCTGGGGCAGATGCCACGACCCGCGCACTGTTCGCGGCAATCAACCAAACCAATTACCTCATCTTTGCCCAGGGGGAAAGATTGAGGGAGCTAGAAGACGATAGACGACCCGCGAGGAGACACAGGAGGCCTCAGACCCCACCTCCTCGAGTAACAGAGGTACATCTCCCGTCTCCCCCGCAGAGACAATACAGAGACACCTCCTGAAGCTCGTCGCCCCGACCGTCAGGGAGAAGACACCCCTTGGAGAGGCAACCCGTCATTGAAGTTGGAGGGCGCAACCATGGCCCCATACAGCAAGAAAGACGACACTCTAGAGACAGGCACAGGAGAATGGACCGACGAGCATCCCGCTCGAGGGGCACCCAGCACGACCAGGACCGTCGGGCACGACAATATCTCAGGTCCCCGTCCCTGTCCCCAGAGCGAAGTGACGAGGACGACCCCCGCGGTCCCTTGTCACAAGCCATCATGGAGGCGCCCATTCCCACGGGCATGGAGAAGCCTCCACATCTGAAAGAATACGATGGAGTCGCGGACCCAGTCGACCATATAGACGGGTTCGAGGCTGTGCTGCATTACCATAATGTCGGGGGACCCATCAAATGCCGGTTGTTTCCCACGACCCTCAGAAAGGCAGCAATGGATTGGTATAAAGGCCTCGCCTCGGGATCAATCACCTCGTGGCGAAACCTGAAGAATTAATTCATAAGTTCATTCACTGTGTCTCGGCGACACCCAAAGACCGAGGCAGCACTCAAGGCTATCATCCAGAGACAGGATAAAACCTTGAGAGAATTTTTCAATCGCTTCAATCGTGAAGCCATACAGGTCCCCTGCGTGGACCACATGAAAAGGTACTTGCTGGAGAGGGGGCTCCTCCCCGACACAGAATTTAGAAAGGCGGTGGGCATCAAACCACCCCGAACATTCAATGCACTCCTCGAGAAGGCCCGGGCATATATGGATTACGAGGAAAGGGAAGCGGCTAACAGAGCCCGGGACCCCAGAACTCGCGGATCCAGCAGCAACCCGCGCCAAGAAGCCGCTCCTCCTCGACGAACCGGGGAGAAAAGAAAAGAGGACAGACCCCGAGAAATCCGAGAAAAGAGAGGACCCTCGGGGCGTTTCACTGAATACACTCTGCTCACAGCTGCTCGCGAGTGCATCTTGGCGGAGTGTGCCAGAACAGATTTCAAAGACAGCGGCGTCAAACGCCCCCGACCTGCTCCTGCCAAGCCCGGAGTAGTCAAGAGCAAGTACTGTTAGTACCATAGGAGCCACAGTCACCTGACTGAAGACTGCGTCCACCTCAAGGACGCCATCGAAACCCTCCTCAAGGGAGGGAGGCTTGCCCAATACCGGCGAAACGATGCTCCTCGTCGCGACGCCCGGGAGACGAGAGAACCGGAGGAAGATGCCCGACCATCTGACGAATCGGTCCCCGTCCAGACCGCCTTCTCCGTCACTAGACCGGAGGACTTCTACGTCCCCGAACACCTACAGAAGCCACTCACGACACACAGCAGGTGGGAATACTTTCCCTCCACCATGGTCATCAATGGTGGAGGATTCAACGACCTAACCATCAATTCGGCCAAGAGAAAGCTGGATGAACTGGTCGACTCGGCACCTCCTCAGACAGTGACCTTTGAAAGGGTGAAAGGTAGGTCGGAGCCTATCACCTTTTACCTCGAAGAACTCCCCGAAGGAGCCCCCAACGCTGTCATCCCTCTGCTGATAAGAGCAAGAATGGCTAACTTTGACGTGCATCGCATCCTCGTCAATGAAGGAAGTCACGTCGACGTGATGTACAGTCAATTATTCCAGACTCTGCAGCTAGACGACTCGCACCTCTCACCGTATGTGGGGTCGGACTTACAGGACTTCAACGGCTCAACCTCCAAACCTTGGGGATATGTCGAGCTCATGGTCACCTTCGGCGAGGGCACGGCGACGAGGCAGGTCAAGGTGCGCTTCCTCGTCATCGACTGCCCGTCCCTCTACAACTGCAACCTGGGGAGACCAACACTAGCAGAGCTGACTGCAGTGCCCTCCACCGTCCACTTGAAGATGAAGTTCTACGCTAAGAGGGAACGGGATGCTACCATCCAGGGGGACCTGGCCGTTGCTTGAAGGTGCTTCAATGCTGCATCCAAGGGACGCGACACGGTCGACACTGGGACAAGGCCCACCAAGAGACCAGCGACGACACGATAGGAGCCCGACAAATCAGAGCCCGTCAAAGCAGAAGACCAGAGAGCTCCCCCAAAGGTCGACTCCATAGCTCTGGATACCCGTTTCGATCAGGATGAACCTCCTAACGGCGAGCAAATACCCATCTGACCAATCCCGGACGAGGACTTCGAGCTCGTCCCCCTCGGTGAGGACCCAAGCAAAGGAGTGAAGATTGGTATCGACCTCCCCGACCTGGCAAGGAAGCAGATCAAAGCCTGCTTGCGCGAGAATGCTGACTTGTTCGCGTGGAGCGCCGCGGAGATGCCCGGACTTGACCCCGAGGTCTCCTGTCACCATCTCGCTATAGACCCTGCCGCTAAGGAAGTAGTACAACGTAGGCGTAGGCAGTCTCCAGAGAAAACGGAGGCTGCTGAAAAAGCTGTAAAAGACCTCCTAGAGGCGAATTTTATTTCTGAAGCCCGGTACTCAACCTGGCTGTCAAATGTTGTACTAGTTAAAAAGAATAATGGAAAATGGAGGATGTGTGTTGATTATACCGATCTCAACCGGGCATGCCCGAAGGATGCTTTCCCTTTACCGAACATAGATATGCTGGTCAACAACTCGGCCGGTTACAAGATATTATCGTTCATGGATGCCTATTCAGGCTATAACCAAATCCTAATGGCCATGGGCGACAAGTATTGCACCGCCTTCATGACCAGCTCGGGCAACTATTACTACAACATAATGCCCTTTGGACTAAAGAACGCAGGGGCAACTTACCAACGTATGATGAACAGAGTGTTCCACAAGCAAATCGGAAACATGCTCGAGGTTTACATGGACGACATGATCGTCAATTCCCGAACAGACATCGACCATGCAACCCACCTCAAAGCAGTCTTCACCCAAGCGAGACAATGTAAGATGAGGTTCAACCCCGAAAAATGCACATTTGGAGTCAAGGCAGGGAAATTCCTCGGGTTTTACCTGACAGAACGAGGAATTGAAGCCAATCCCGACAAATGTAGGGCCTTCTCCGACCTCCTGACACCTACGTCGAAGAAGTAAATACAAGTCATGAACGGTATGCTCACCTCGTTGTCCTACTTCATCGCGAGATCCGCCTAGCACGCCCTCCCCTTCTTCAGACTCCTTCGTAAAGAAGCAGCCTTCGAATGGACCGAGGAATGCGAACAGGCGCTACGCCACCTAAAACAAATTCTATCCCAACCGCCCGTACTATCCCGACTAATCGATGGGGAGCCTTTATTCCTATACTTGGTCGTCTCGAATGAAGCCATCAGCGTGGCTCTCATTCGCGAGACCACCGACAGGCAGAAACCCGTTTATTTCACGAGCAAAGCCCTACAAGGACCCGAGAACAGATACCAACAGATAGAAAAAGTAGCTCTAGCCCTAGTCAACGTGGCGAGGAGACTCAGACATTATTTTCTGGCCCACACAGTCATAGTGCGAACCGACCAACCGGTAAAACAACTCTTAGGTCGACCTGACATGGCGGGCCGAATGTTGAAATGATCCTTGGAACTCTCCGAGTTCGACATTCAATACGAGAGGAGGAAAGCCCTAAAGGCACAAGCCCTGGCCGACTTCGTCGCGGAAATGATTGCTCACGACCCGCCCGCAGGGAAAGAGCACAAGTGGACCATCTTCGTCGACAGAGCTTCTAGCTCATCCGGAAGCGGCGCGGGGATCCTCCTAGAAAATGAGGAGGGCGTAGTGATTGAGCACTCGTTAACCCTCTCCTTCCCAACTTCGAACAACCAAGCAGAGTACGAGGCCCTGCTCGCAGGACTGAGGCTAGCCGAGGACCTAGGAGCCCGCGAAGCACAAATTTTCACGGACTCTCAACTCGTTGCTTCCCAAGTCCAAGGGAGTTACCAAGCTAAAAACGACAGCCTCGTTGAATACCTAAACTTAGTCAAAAAACACATGAAGAGGTTCGATCGAGCAGAAATATCACATGTCCCGCGCGAGCAAAACACAAGGGCCGACATACTGTCCAAGCTCGCGAGCACAAGAAAGAAAGGCGGAAAAAAATCCGTCATACAAGAGTCCCTGTCGCGCCCAAGCATCGAAAGGACCTTGACCCCAGCCGAGGTACACGCCATCGGAGACACCTCGTGCTAGATGACCCCGGTGTACAATTTTCTGACAAAGGCCGAGCTCCCTTCGGACCAGACAGAAGCGATCACCACGAAACGACGAGCGTGCTCCTACGTGGTGCTCGAGCACAAACTATACCGCATGGGATTCTCCATTCCCCTCCTGAAATGCATCGACAAATCCACAATCCCCGAGGTATTACGAGAGATACTCGAAGGGATTAACGCCCAGCACATGGGCGGTAAGTCCCTGGCGCAGAAAGCCCTGCGAGCGGGGTACTATTGGCCGACGATGCAGCAGGACGCCAAAGATCACGTTAAGAAGTGCAACAAGTGCCAAAAACACGCCGACATGCATCTCGCCCCCCCCCCCCCCCTCACGAGCTGAGCATATTGTCGTCCCCGTGGCCATTTGCATGGTGGGGGATGGATATCCTCTGACCATTCGCGCAAGGGACTTACCAAAACAAGTTTCTTATCATGGCCGTGGATTACTTCACGAAATGGATAGAGGCCGAGGCTCTCACGAAGATCACCTTGCACAACATCCTCCGTTTCTACAAAAGAAACATCCTCGCTAAATTCGGGATCCCGAGAGCGCTAGTCACCGACAACGGCACCCAATTCACCGACCACGGGTTCCAAAGCTTCGTCACCAAACTTGGAACCAAACAACATTTCACCTCGGTCGAGCACCCTCAAACCAACGGGCAAGCAGAGGCCTCCAATAGAGTCATCCTACGAGGACTCAAACGTCGGCTCGGCGAAGCTAAAAGAGGGTGGGTCGAAGAGCTGCACAGCGTCTTATGGGCTTATCGCACCACGCCCCATTCAACGACGGGCAAAACCCCCTTTCGATTAACATATGACACCGAGGTCGTCATCCCCGTAGAAATCAGGGAACCCCCCTAGGCGGACATAAATGCCCCTCGACAAAGAAACGAACGACGAAGCACTCAGGGACGAACTCGACTTAGTCGAGAAAATTCGATCAGGGGCAGCCCTGCGCGAGGCCACTCTGAAACAACGTGTGGCCCTCCGTCACAATGATAGGGTCATCAAGCGCGAGTTCAAGATCGGAAGCCTGGTACTACGAAGAAACCAGAAAGACTCCCGCGAAGGGAAACTGGCCGCAAACTGGGAAGGGCCATATCACGTCCACGGCACCACAAGTACCGGGGCATACTACCTCGAGCAGCTAGACGGAGAACCATTACCACGACCCTGGAACGCTGCTAAACTAAAGCAGTACTATAGCTAAAAACCCTTAAAGACTAAGGACGCTCGCCTTCGAACATCCACATCTAGTCAACAAAGAGAAATGTCTCGACCACGTAGATAGGCCAAGGTACGGGCCCAATCTACACCCAAACGGCATAACACCGTTCAGCCAAATAAGGACGAACGACGATGCCCGACAGGGACACCTCAATCGAGCTCCACTGTCGAAGTACCCACATGGCAGAACACCCAGCTCGCAATGGGAAGTTCACGCCACGGGCATCCGACTTCAACCCAGGTCATACGCCCGACAGGCGGGCTTCACTCTGCATGACCAACGCATTTCGAAGTACGTCGGACCACCAAATGAGTCGAAAGGATCTTCACTCAAGGACATGACTTAGGCAAACTTCGCCACAAAGTAACAGCCGAATACAAGCATGGCTCGAGGACATAACTTAGACAAATTTCGTCACAATATAAAAACTTAGAACGAGCAAGTTTAAAGTTAAACATCCATTGAAAAATTCATACACAAAACGAATAAAAGTGAACCAACCAAAAAGGTCGGCGATGTTCGGGGTTACAAGCTATGGCACAACGGCCAAGAAAAATAAGCACGGGCACGCATGCCCCAAAACAAATACAAATAAGTGGACACACAGGCCCGACCAGAACTTCCATGCTAAACATTCCCGGGACTACCGACATCCACCATAGGAGACTCGGGAGGAGGCACGACCTGGCCGTCAATAATCTGGGACATGAAACCCACTCCCTCGGTATTCATGCCCGGATTTAGTATGGCGAGCTGGTTGACCGCGGCCTCGAAACCATCCGCTAAAGCGCCAACACAGTCCGTCTCGAGGAGGTGGATGTGCGCGACCAGATCCAAACGGGTCCGCAAGGGGGATGTCTCCTCTGACTCATCTTCAGCAGGAAACATAGTAACTTTCAGCTCCTCGACCTCCTTAGACAAACGTTCGTTGTCGGCCTCCAAGCGTTTCTTATCCAGTCGAAAGCAATCCCTCTCCTCAGCAATCTTCCCGGAGTTTTCCTTCTCCCCCGCCAGCAGGTGGGCTTGTTCCCGAAACATTTCCTCAGATTGCTCGAGGGCAACCTTCAACTTACGCGAACTGGCAGCGAGGGCAGCTTTCTCCGACTCCAACTCCCTGACGCGATCCGAGGAGTCCGACCCATCCTCGGCAAGGACAAAGGCCATCTCGGCCATCTTCACCATCCCGACCATACTGGCGGCCAGGTGTTTCCTCCGGCTCTCTTTGTTGAGCCGCCTGATGGTCTCGGCCTCATCCTTGCTCACCGTCAGAGGGAACCCCTCGAAGAAATCTTTCTCTTTGAAATAGGGGGGTAAACCGAAGGCCCTCGCAGCCGCAGACTCGTCGCCAACCTCCGACCTATTATCTGCCAGACTTCTCTTCCTCGCAATCAGCTTAGTAGGCTTCTCGGCGTCAGGGGAACCCGGGGACCCACTAGAGGCATCTCCCGAACTGGTCGGAGGGCCCATCCTCGTGGCCTGTGGAGCTCGCACCAGCCTTTTGTTTACTTTCTTATCCTGAGTCAGTTTCAAAAGCCTCTCCCTTCGTTCAGCCATGTCGCCTGCAAAGAAGAGTAAAACTCGGGTTAGTCGCGAGCAGGCAAAAACAACGGAAGTGAAATAAAACAATGATAAAAGCAAAAGCAAGAAACCTAGTAGATCTATGGCCTGCCCGTAAGATTAGCACTCCACGAGCGCCTTGGTGTCGATGGGATGGGCCTCGAATGTCGGGTACCCCTCCTCGTCAAGGATATCTTCCCCCTCCCTCGTGACCCACCGAGCAGGGAAGAAGTTGTCGACATACTTGCAAAGGATACCATAGGCTTCTTCGTCCTCGACGCTCATGCTCCCCGCGGGAGTATGATAGTACCTGGTGCCATGGTCGTAATGGCCCGAGCACCAATGTAATGGAAACTTGGATACGCGCCCCATTGCTGGACGACCCTCAGCGTCCATGAGGGGCTCCCCGTCCTCGTCGACTACCGCGGTTTCCTCTTCGTACATGGAATCCAAGGCAGTCTGGGTGACCGGCTGCAAAATGTACCACTTGTCCTTGAAGCCCCGGACCGAATCCATATACATCCTGAACAGCCTCTTCGACTGTTTCAGGGAAACCCAGCTATGCCTTCCTCCTCGAGACTGACACTGCAGGTGAAAAACTCTGAAGAAAAGGGGAATGGTCGCCCCGATCCTCAAGAAGCGGCATGTCAGCTCGAACGCCCGAAGGAAGGCGATCAAATTAGGATGAAGTTGCGAAGGGGCCAAGTTCAGATGGCAGAACACCCCGGCTTGGAAATCACTGAAAGGGAGCTTAAGGCCGAGATCCCTAAACACGATCTCATACATTGGAAACCCATACTCGGTGAACTTCAAGCAGATTCGTGCATCAACAGACAGCCTCGTCACAACAAAATTCTCCTGGAAACCCGGTTGATTACTGCCGTGTTCAATGACAGTATATGCGCGCCGACTACGCTGACAGTACGTCGAGGCAATCCCTCGGGGCTCGGCGCCCACCCAATCCAACGAGGGGTCATCGACGGTATCAACAAAAATCATGTTCTCTTTGGTATTTTGGTCCTCGACTTCAACATGTCTCGAAGATTCCGGTTCGTCGGCCATTTACCTGCAAAGCACAGAAAACCAGTGAAATTCGAGAGCAAATCCGCATGCTCGCCACAGTGATGGGAAGTAGTGCGCGACAAGCCAAACACAGACACCCCAGCTCGACCAGACGTCGGGAACAACAAGATAATAGCATGAACACCCCAGGCGGTAAACATGGACGACTCGAACAAGGTCCGGACTTTGCCTGCCCGACACTAAGATGCTACGACGAGCTGTCCTACATACTTCCTAAGGGATCAACATCCCGACCAGCTCATGGGTACGCCGACTAAAACTATGAATATGACGGGCGACATCGTAGATCATATGCCTAAAACTACCAATATCACCGGCAGTATCATAGATCATGCGCCTAAAACTATGAAGATCACGGGCAACATCGCGAGTCATGTACCTAAAACTATGGGTTTACCGGGCACAGACATGAATATACCGGGCACTACTCCCAAATGTGGGTTTCTAATATCCAAATAACATTAAACTACCTACAAACGAAGAAAAACATGAGGAATGAACACTTTCTTGGAAGAAAAGAAGAATGTACGGCAGCGGTGAGAGTAGTCAACGGAGGATGGTGCGGTAATCTCGCGGTGTTGCAGAAAACGACCGCGGCAGAAGCAGAGGAAGAAGAAGAAGCGCGAAGAAGAAAAACAAATTATGGGACCCAAGGATCCTATTTATAGGGATGACGTGGAATACGAAACGTCGCCCTGGGAAGCCACGAACTTCCCCTCCTCGACATCTACTCCCCTAGGCAATGATGACCCTATCATCGCTAGGGTGGCATCACGGTTCCCAAGGACTGCCACGTGTGTCTAACAAACACAGCCCACCAGGAATTCCCCGAGCATGCGTCGATGAGGATTGCGCTACGAACGCAGCCCGCGAGGAATTCCCCGAGCACGCGTCGACGAGGATTGCGCTACGAACGCGGCCCGCGGGGAACTCCCCGAGCACGCATCAAAAAAGCAAAATCTTGGTCCGGGAATCAGATCCCCGTGGTAGAGGCGAGCTGAAGTCAAGTCATAACTCCTGCCCCAGGAGCAACGACTTGGGGGGCTCCTGTTCTGGACTGGGCCCACCCTGGCCCAAAGCGCAGATAAAGGCCTAATCCAAGTAGACTCCTCGAGAAATGCGCATTCGCGAATCACCGCCGACGTGCCCGACCGCAGACTGTGTCACGATGCCCGCCATTGCCCGCAACATATGCTGTCCCCGACCAAGGGAACTCCAGCTTGAGCCCTGCTCGAGCACTCTCCCCGTAGGGCATACTCTATCCATTCTGACCGTTATCAAGTCCTCTAAACTCCGGAAAGACCGCGTCTTCGTCCCTCCTTATTCTTCGCAAAGCACCACTAGGAAGGGGACCACATGCGGGGCCCCACTACACACGTAGAACCTGGCAGTTCCTTCATTAGGCCAGTTCTGGTCAGCCCAGTGAGGGGACCTTAGCCCAGCGCTGGGGGCTATAAATACTCTTTGTTTCCAGAGGGTCAGGTATTCATCTCTTACGCACCTATACACTTTTTGCCTGCTCATTCTGTCTCTCAATTTAGCATCAGAGTGCCTTGCAGGTACCCCCCCATCTCACTCAAGTTCTGCCCGAGCCAGTCGTGACGGTCCAAAGTCTGATCAGGTATGATCATTAAGTATAGGGTATTTTAGTGGTCGCTCTTTTGTCTCAAAGATCAAAGTTGCCTCGGAAAGGTTGCCTCGGAATTGTTGCCTCGAATATTGATCTTAAGACATTAGGTTTATTACTAAGACGTCCTAACGTTGCTTTAGTGATTGTACGTCCCTTTCGAATTGACCCTTAAAACTCCAATGATGGTGCTACCTACTCACTAATAGTGGGATAGCGCTGTCTAAAGGAAACGAACATAGAACAATTCTTTTTTCGAGTAGGTAGATTAGTTCTTAAGTACTTGCTCAATCAAAACAAACTTTTTCACACTTACACTCTTTTCAAACAAAGTTTTCAAAACACTTCGTAACACTCTTGAAGACAGAAGCAAGGGTTAAATCGAAGTCAAAACAAAAACTTTTCAAATCAAACACCCACAGAAGCAATTTTGAAAATGATGAGCAAGTACCTAAGAGCCCGTGGAAAACCACGGATAGAAAGGGTGCTAATACCTTCCCTTTCTATAATCTACCCCCCGTACTCAGAATATCTCGAAAAAGGAATTTTTCTATGCTTTTTTCCTTTCCATGTTGGATAAAATAAAAGTCGGTGGTGACTCTTGCTTACCGCGACATTTTGTGAACACAAACGCAAAACGTAAACCAGCATTTTCCTAAAACAGTTCCGGTTCTGCCATCATATCACAGTAAGGATATGATTAGTTTACTTCTGTGCCAATGCATAAGTCTCCAAAGGTTGAGCTGCGGCAGAAGGCGGAATTAACTCTGTCCATAAAAAACACAAAAAAAACATGTGAGTCGAACTACAATAGCTCTGATTCCTCAAAAAGGATACGTAGGCATTGGGGTAAGGCCCAAGAGAGTACAACTTTATTTTCCCTACATTCTTTTCCTCTTTCTTTTGCTTGCATTCTTCCTCAGTAGTAAACAGTAAGCATATTTTAAACACACCCATAAGATTAGAACAACAAGAGTGGATACTGTAGAGTACTACGGGCATGTGGGGTGCTAATCCCTTCCCCTTGCGTAACATACTCCCTTACCCGATCTCTCGGTCGTAAGACCGTGACTTCTCCCTTCTCAGGTTTTCTCGATGTTTACCTTTCCCTCCATGTGGGATAAAAGAAGTTTGATGGAAATTTCATTGTTTGATGATTTTCAGTCGGTTGTTTCAAGTGGGTATTATGTCATGAAACGTATGTTAAACATTGTCCTTGCCGGCATTGTGGATTCATGGGATAAGGTATATATGTCATAATATGTTTAAATATATTAATATATAAGTTGACATATATTGTAAACACTATTTTTCTCTTTCTTATGTAGATGTTTAACGACGTAACCCCATCCCCCGTTTAGGACATTGTCGATCTTCGTAGGCGTTAGGCGTATATCCATAACGTGCTTAAGGGTCATGCCATTTGATTTATTAAGATGTGCTAAGGAGTTATTAATTTCTGTAAATGATGATGTGAATATTACTTTTGACCTAAAAATATTTTCTTTAATGTAAATATTAATCTTGGCTTTTGATGCACGGTGTTAGCTGTTTATTATGCTCTTTCTGCATGATTAATAAAAATATGGTTTGCTGTAAATCATCTGATATAGTTGTAATAGTTACAGGATAAACAATGGGGAGAATTTGAGAAGAAGAGAATTGTAAATTTAAAACATAGGAAGTTTTGACATCGGTTATAAAAACTAACCGTGATTTTATATTGAACGGTTTCCAAAATAATATAAATTACAAAATGTTGACGCTGAGAATCGAACCTGGGACCTTAAGTTTTATCACAACGGTTGGATTAAAAAATTGTTGTGATATGGCGCACGCTTTGTAGAATACTACAACAGTCACTTGAACATGATTGTAAGTATCATATATTCAACGACACTCTACATAACAACACATGCGCCCGCGTTGTTATATATCTTTTCCAACCGTTTTTAAATGGGTTTTCCGTAGTAGTGATAATAATTTTGCCCGTCGAGTTTATTACAAACCAAGATAGGTTGATACTTTTCCCATTAAAAAAATATAATACATGGCGCACCTAGGCTTAATACCTCGTTGTTTTTCTGGATGACATGAAAGCTCTGTCTTAAAATGTGTTATTTGTTGTAGTGTTCTTCTCAATGAGACGCTAAGTCTCCCAAGAAAGGTTGTATGTTGAACTTGTGTGAGGATGCTACAGGTCCCTCAGGAATGGTTTTGAGCCCATTCTGAGGGACTTCGATTGAACTCTCAAACAAGTCTTTAAGTTAAGTCTCTTGGGAAAGACTTTGGTTGTGTCCCTTGGGCGAAACTTTAGGTTGGACCTCATTTGTGGTGTGGCATTTAGATGAGTCTTTTTGGTGGTATGCTAAGTCCCTCATACAAAATTATATGTTGCGCCTATCTGATGAGACTCCATGTCCATCAGGCGGGCTTTGATCCCCTTGGGCCATACTTTGGAAAGCCCTTAAACAAGACTTTAATTAAGTCTCATGGGTAATAATTTAGTCGCGTCCCTTGGGAGAGGCTTCAGATTGGACCTCGTTTGAGGAGACATTAAGTCACTGGACTCCAAGTCCTTCATGAAAGGATTTAAGCCCCTTGGGAGGGACTTTGATCAATCCATAAGAGAATACTTTAAGTTAAGTTTCTTGGGAAATACTTTAGTCACGTCCCTTAGACGAGACCTCGTATTGGACTTCGCCTGAGGAAAATTAATTCCCTCGGGATAAGCATTTAGCTGATTTTGTTTGATGAAGCTCTAAGTCCCTCAAGATAAATTATATGCTGAGCCTATCTGATGAGACTCTAAGTCCCTTAAGAGAGGTATTGAGCCTCTTGGGCGGGACTTTGATCAAGCCCAGAAACAAGACTTTAAGTTAAGTCTTTGTGGCAAGACTTTAGTCTCATCCCTTGGGTGAGACTTTAGATGAGGGTGTCATTGGTGATAGCATAATCATATTTCCTTTTAGGGTGGAAATAATCTTCCTCTATAAGTCCAATGTATTCTTATTACCATCTGAAGTGGCAAGGATCTTCTCGTGAAAGTCAACCGTATTTGTATTGCTTAAGGAGGTGCCAAGGATCTTCCTATGTAATTTTAGTGTATTCGTATTTATTGAGGATGCGACAATGATCTTCCTATTTAAGTCCAACGATATTTATTTCCTAGGAAGGCAGTAAGGCTCTTCCTACAGAAGTCCAACATTTTTGCATTGCTTGGGAAGGCAACATGGATCTTTCTGTGGAAGTCAAGCATACATGACACCGTAACCAAAATGTTATCCCTACTCATAAACATTCAATGGTTCATACATAGGCGGGCGATGTGCCCCCTACTCATAATAGATTTTTTTTAAATGGATACAGTTCTAGGTTATATGTATTAGTTGTCCATCTAACTCTTGCAGCTTGTATGCTCAGTGTGGGAGCTTTTAAAATATGTGGTACAGTTCCTCCAGTTGAGTTGTAGCTTTCCTTGTTGTGCAGGAAAAACCACTTATCTCAGTATAGGTTACCTTATTCCATTTCTCTTAGCATCACCTTGGAGTTATATCATCTAGCAACTTTATGCTTGGAGGAAAATTATCGAATGTAGGAGACGTCTCTTAACTCATCGACCAAATCAACAGTGCATTTCAGTCTTGCATTGTTCACCTCCTAGTTGAAATAGAAGCATCACTATGAGGGTGTGTCGATCTCCATTGGTAGAAAAGTGTTCGCCTCGTATACCATGGTGAAGGAAGTCTCCTTTGTAGTTGAGTGGGGCATGGTGTGGTATGACCATAATATCTCATAGAGTAATTCATCCCACACCCCCTTGGCATCATCAAACTTCTTCTGGATCCCCTTCAGGATCACTTTGTTTGCTGACACTGTCTATCCATTGGCTTGTGGCTGGATAATAGAGACGAAATTTATTTGAACTCCTAATTCGTAAAAACGTCAATGATTGTAGTGCTAGTGAATTGGGTTTCATTGTTGAAGATGATAACGACAGGAAATTCGAAACTGCACATGATCTTCTGCCAATAGAAATAATGAACTCTTTCTGTTGTGATTTCTCAACAACCTCTGCCTCAATCCACTTTATGAAGTATTCAAGTTCTACAATAAAAAACTTAAGTTACCCATGCGCCAGGGGGGGCAGGCCTAAGATGTCCTCCCCCGCTAGTAAAGAGGTCAGGGCGATGTAATGAAATAAAGAAATTTAATTGGAGCATGATGTAGGTCGGCATGTCTTTTACATTGGTCACACTTCTTTACGAAAGCCATAATGTCCTTTATCAAGTTGGTCCAATAATATCCCTCTGTAAGTAGCTTATGGGCGATAGCTCTACCACCAATATTATTGCCACACGCCCCTTAATGAACCTCGACGAGGACTAAGGAAGTCTCATGCTCCCTCAAACATTGTGGAATTGGGGATACACTTACCATCTTAAAAAGTTTATTGGCAATAATGGTGTATTTTGCATCGAGCTTCTGAACCTTCTATGCCTCCTTTTCATCTTGTGGGAATTCGTCCTCCTACAGGTAATGCAATATGGGTGACATCCAACTTAACTCTGAGGAGACTTATAGGGTGTAGATCTCGTCTTCCCCAATATTGGAGGCAATGCGAGCCTCTTATATTATTGTGGGATCAAACCCTTCCATTTTCGAACTAGCAAGTTTGAACAGGAGATCCGCTCTAAATTTATGCTCCTTGGGGATGTGTTCTACTTCAAAAGATGTAAATCGCGTTTATATATCTCCTACTTTATGGATATTTCTTATGAGTTGTGGTTATTTGGCCTAGTATTTTTTGGCAACCTGATTGGTGATAGTGTTATTCTGCAAGTGCACGGAAATACTGATTGTCGTTTTAATAGATATCGAACCCTCAAGGACCAATAATCAAACATATTCTTTCCTATTGGTGCTATGTAAATCTAAGGCCAATAAAATTTGGTTTTTATGAAAAGTTAAACCAAAATAGGAATTAAGATCAAATTTATAGAAATAATTGATAAAGGCGAGACCGAAATGTAGTTCTCGATGTATTTATGAGACTCAAGTAAACCTCAACATTTTTTTAGTTTTAAAATTCTTTTCAGAGGAAAATAAGACTTAATAATGCTACTCGCTCTCGTGCATCCCACATTATGGTTTGACACCGTAGTAGCTTTGTTCTCATTCACTAAACTACGGGTTCAAACCAATTTTTAAAAATCAACAAGTCTTAATTAATTTAAAAAAAGTTATCGTGGTGTTTAAAAATTAAAGATCTAAACTTTTGTTATCAGATACTGGTCTCACACTCTTGCATTATTTACCGGTATCTTGATGTTTTCGTCATCGCGTAAAATGTTTTACCTTTAAAAATCAAAAGTTTAAAACCGAAAATATAATTTAAATTAAGAAATTGTTTGCCTTTAATTTACTGAGTCTCGTCGATACGACGATCCTTACATTTTGGACTCAAAAAAACTTAGTCGGACATGGTATTAAACATAAACAATGTAATTATAATTATTAAGCATAAACATCAACATGTTAAGGTTTACAGAATAGATTTTTTGCAAGTATAGTAATAATACAGGTCAACAATAACACAAGCAGTATTATGAGAATATCAAGATTAGAATAAAAAACTTAAGCAATTATAATTAAAAGAACCTGAAAGTAGAACTTGAAATAAAAACGGGAATAACTTCAGAAATAATCTTTGAGTACATGAATGAAAATGGAATTAACTCTAAGATGCCAACACACTTAATTTAATCCAAGCTACATATAAAATCCATAAGATCTAATGGAGTGGTAGTCCCTCGATGTGAGAGCTCTGCCACTTTGCAAAAGTGAATTTCATGCTTAAAACTAAATTGCCTTTTGTGCGTACAAATTTGGATGATCAAAAACCGAAAGTAGCTGCCTATATATAGCTATTATTACTACTGAAAGTGTTTCAAGGCGTATGGAATTCGTGGAGAAAAAGTAAGGAAGATAGGAGGAGACTTAGCAATTTAATTTCCTGATTTTTCTACACTACGAGTCTGTGGGGAACGCCACCAAACCATGGAGAACGCCATGGTTTAAAAACGTGTGTGACGTGGCTTTGGGGTGTATTTGGGGATGTCATATCTTGCTAGAACATTCCTTTTGAATAATTTCTGAATGTTAGTTATTGTGATCTTTCCTAGGGATTCCACTTCTATCCATTTGATGAAATAATCAACAAATACAATCATAAATTAATCTACCCTGGATCCATTGGAAATGGCTTAGAATATTCATTCCCCACTCAAAGAACAACCATGGTGTAATTAGCATGTTGAGCTTGGACTGATGGGATATGTGAACGGTCTCATGCTTCTAACACCATTCACATTTTATGACTTAACCTTTAGCATCCTGGACCATTAAAGGATAATAGTACCCAACTATGAGAATATTTTTAGCTAGGGCCCTCCCCCTAAGATGTTTCTTAGATATACCTTTGTCAACTTTAACTAGGGAATGTTTGGCCCTCTCCCATTTGAAGAATTTTAATAAGGGGTGGAAAAATCTTATGTACAACCTCCCTTTTATGATCCAATACAAGCATTCTTTCCTCTTTACTATACTGGCTTAAACGGGATCTGCTTGGAGGGTTCAAGTCTCAATATATGCCATTATTAATAATAACCATGATGGTTGTGTTGTACCATTTTTACGAAGACCACATTGTCTAGTGGGATGAGGTGGGGTTTATCAAGTGTCTCTTTGTTGTAAGAATTGTTTATGCATGTCACTCTCATGCTTGCTAGTTTGGACATTATGTTCACCCTCATGTTTTATTCTTGTGTACAATTTCATTCATTTTAAACGGATCCAACTTGCCTTTCATTATTTATTTATTTGTGGTTGAGGTATTCATCTTGATAATTGCCTCACGCTTGTCAAGGTTGGCTTTGATGCCTCTCTCTATTAGACAGAATTCCAAGAATTTACCGAATTTGACCAAGAAGGTATACTTTTCCAGATTAAGCCTCACGTTATATTTTCAGACACAATAAACCATTGGTGTATTGAACAATGTGCATATTCTCTTTTCCATATATGGAAATCATGTCATCTATATATATTTTTATCATCTTTCCAGTTTCATCTTCAAAGATCTTGTTCACCATCCTTTGGCAAGTCACATCCTTTGGTTTATCATATTGTCCAAAGGGCATCATGTTATACTTATAATTGGCACGTTCATTAATGAAAGCGGTTTTGTCCATATCTACTTTGTGCACGGAAATTTGATTGTATCCAGAATATGTATTCGTGAATGAAAAAAGCTTGTATATAGTAGAATTGTGTACTAGCTTATCAATGTTAGGTAGTGAGTATGAATCTTTGGGGCATGACATGTTGAGATCTGTGTAATTTGTGCATATTCTCCATTTTCTCGAAGTTTTTTCTAAACCAAACACAGATTAGGCATCCATTTTCCTCTAGGATACATAACAAATGGAAGGATTTATGTTCAATTAATGACATGAAACTCTGGGGTTGATGTCGGACATCTCATCCAGGGATATATCAAATAGGTCAGTGTTATCCTTAAGGCATTTGATGAGGTCCTTATACATAGATTCAAGAAGTTTGGCTCCAATCTTTAATGTTCTAGTTGGATTCTTGTTGAGATGTACTACTATTAAATTAATGTATGGGATTGGTCTTGGGATATTATTTCTGGATTCGTCGGTGAGTGATCCCTTATGCTCTAGTTGTTATTTGATGTGGCCTCTTCTAGATGCACATAGAATATGCAATATTGACATCTATAGTGTGTTGTTTGGTAGGGTTGACTCTTTTTACCTTCCCCATTCGCTGGATGGTTGTCGGAGTAGGATCTTTTAGTAATATTTCATGTATCTAACAAGCTATTGTTAGGTCATCCTGAATTCTTACTGGTTCATCGCAAACATTGTGATATTTCATATTGAAGTGGAAAGTTTAAGTGATAAGATCAAAGGTGGCAGGGAAAGGTCATCCCAATATGCAATTTTAAATACTTTTACAAGAGACTACGGGGAATTACACATCTACCTCCCTTGCATCTCTTCCTTTTTTGAGGGTGACCAAATCTTCACGCTTACCCATGGATAGGTCACAAAACCATTGAATGTTTGTAGATTGGTGCTAACATATGGTGATAATCTCCCATTTTCAAAGCCAAACCTCTCGAAAAGTTTGGCGTATACGATGTCACATGAGCTTCTCCCGTTAATCAAGATCCTTTATACTTCATAGTTTTCTATTCTTGCCATCATTTCCAATATAAATACCTTCTTGGGAATACAACCCAACCTTTTCACAGTCTCTAAACCATAAAATGGATCTTTCATCCATTGATTCCCTCTTTTTTCTTTCCATCTCCATCTCAACGAACGGTCTTCTTATAGTTCATTTAAGTAATTTTTTTAGACAAGACGGTCCACCCATAATTGAGGTAGCGAGGGGAGACTTTTTTTACTAAGGAAAAGGATGAATGAAGTCGTCATAACGGATCCCAGAAGATCATGTCGAAGTACTCTTAGTTTAGTTGTGATCAAGTTATAAAGTGTCTCAATGAGCTCGCTAGCGCCTTGCATCCCAAACGTGACATGAAGCCGATACAGGTTCTAAGACGTCTCTAATAAGGGTGTGAAGAAAACGCAAGAAAGGGAGTTTGAATTGGGTTTTCCTTTCTTTTAAAACTTTCGCTTCTAAGAATTATTCGTTGAACAATGCTTCTGATTGTTGCTTCTAATTAATGCTTCTTATTTTTTTTCAGAAAACATAAATTCTAAAGCATAAGCAAAATTTAAGAACACGCGATATATCCTGGTTCACTTGAGAAACCCCCAAGCTAATCCAGTCCATCCTTCCGATGTGATTTCACCTCACTCAATCGAGGACTTAATCCACTATAACCAAACTGATTACAATCACACGGGCAACCGCCAGTTACTAACATCCAATGAAACGTTCAGGGATCCAAACTGAATATAACATTCATTGACCTAACAGAATCCGATTCTCCAGAATCTCCTATCAGGATTTCCTTCCAATGATATCCATCAGTGATCTCAGAAGGTTGACCTTCACTCAGTCCCCTTTTAGATATGACTACCATTGACCCAATAGAATCCACTACCAGGATTTCATCTATGATGGCCACAACCAAAGTCTTCTCAAGTCTTCTGATATTCACTCGATCACTTGAGTTGCCAACCAATTCTAAACAAAATGGTTTTTCTGGAGATTATATTAGTGCTTCTTATCAAGAAATTTACTCCTCATTTAAGTACATATTGCTTGACACAATTTTGAGCAATAACTCTTGTGTACAAACAATTTACATGAAGATCTTAAGAAATAACACAATCTGAGAAACAACTCTTGTATTCTACATATTTCTACAAATATGAATCTAATTTAAAATAAGTGCAGCATCTTGTAGTCTTCTTGTCTTCACATTTTTTGTTGAGCGAGCAGTGATCAAAAACTCCTTGCTTCTTCATAGTTTTGTCAAGATTTATATGATTGATGATTTGAATTACATCTTGATGAATTCTTCATCTTTATCTTCTTTCTTCATTAAGCAAGACACGAGCAACAACTCCTTGCTTTTTCATGATTCTTCTAAGATGTATGTGATTGGTAATTTGAATAACATCTTGTAGAATTCTTCATATTGTTATCGTGGATGAAGCTTTTCTTTTGAACATCAACAACTTGTGACTTGCAACTTTCATCTTTTAGCACTCAACCAAGAAGCTTATGGAAAGCATATCAATGTTTAGCTTGTTTGACATCATGTGTTAAGCAACCAGCGAACCAAACAACCAACACACTAACCAACCAACTATTTTAAACATACAATTCTTTTCTTATATAGCCAAGCAAAATAGAGTCGTTGGCTCTTTCAAAAAGAGTCGTTACAAATAGTAATACGACGTCCTTATCTCTTCCACACTTCAAGTTAGTGGCATAAGGTTTTTCGTACTGTGTATTATTGTACTATGTTACTGTTATATTCTTTCCTTCTGCACTTTAGAGGCTTCTGTGAGCATAATATTAGAAGCGGAAACATTCTATAAGGTCTTCAGAACTTCAAGTCTTCAGATTCTTCAGAACTGCATCTTCAGAGTCTTCAGCACTTGGTAGTGAGATCCCGTTGTAGCAAACTTTTAAAATAAAAGATCTTCAAGTCTTCAGAGTCTTAAGAACTGTGTCTTTAGAGTCTCCAACACTTGGTCTTCAGAACTTGTTTGTAGATAACCTTGGACCTTTAGAACTTCAAGTCTTTGGATCTTCAGACCTTCTATCTTTAGAATCTTTATCACTTGGTTCTTTAAGAATCCTTAACTTCAGAACCTTGTTATTAGAAACACAAAGTCTTTAGCATCTAGACTTTAGTTAGAAAGGTTGTCTTCAGATCTTTTAACTTTGTCTTCTTTGGAACAAGTTGTCTTTTAGAAACTAAATTTTTAGCATCTAGACTTCAATAGAAACTTTTTCTTAAGATCTTCTAACTTTGTTTCTTGAACCACATTGTCTTTTAGAAACGTGAGTCTTCAACATTTGGACGTAAGTAACAACTTCTATCTTCAGATCTATTGACTGGTGTCTTCAGACAAATATCAGGGTTTAAACTTCAGAGTCTTCTGGAGTGTCTTTCTACTGTTCAACATAAATTGTGTAGTGTAGAAGCGGAATCATTTCTCTTCTAATGTCTTGGCCACGCCATTCATCAAAAGCATAACATGTTTGTTAAGTACTCAACAATAACAAACATTAGTGTAACAAAATTGTTCATACAATCATACTCATTTGTTATCATCAAAACTCAGAGATATTATTGCAGAACCAAATCTTGTTCTTACAATCTCCCCCTTTTTGATGATGACAAAACTATGTATTTTGATGATACAATTTTGTACATATAATCATAATTAGTGAATTTTAGAAGGGTAAGAAATACTTATCCTTTTTCTGATACTCCCTCTGAGTTAATGACTTGATGAACATCGAATATCCTGGCTCTGAACCGTTTCAGTAAAAACTCCCCTGGTTCCAATAGATCAGATATCGAGATCTTGAGAGTCTTGACTTTGGAATTTCAGATAGTCTTCAACTTCTGATTTTCTCTATTCTTCTGGAAGACATATGCTTCTGCTTTTGATTCTTATGTTCTGATTATCATATTCTCAGACATTATACATCTTCTGAACATTATGATATCAATATAAAGATAACTTTAACTTTCAGAAAGTTCTCAACTTCTGAACAATATTGGGTCTATCTGATTCTTGAACATATGTTCATAGAGTATACATCTTCGGATATAAGAACAATCAGTTCTTAAGAACTTTAACAGAGTTCTTTCATTTTGACCTGTCTTCAAATGCCTAGTGAACTTATTCAGAGTTCCTCGATTAATCATCAAATAGACAAGCACACGTTAGTGGTTAAATGTATATCACTTTATATCATTCTATTATTACGATGAGTTTTTTCCTTTATTTTAGGTTCATCAAAATTATTATACTTTCTCCCCCTTTTTGTTATCATCAAAAAGATAATTACGTGAAAAGACAGAAAAGATTTTAAAAAGATTAGGATAATATGTCAATTAATTATGAGGATAATTTATCCAAAAATAGAAGATGCAAACAAGGAAACTAAACGAGAATCCTATTGCCTAGTTTCTAGAAGTTGGACGAGCTGATGATACAGGTTCGAATTTTTTTGCCAAAATCATCTTGAGCATAGTTTGAACAGATTCGTTGACCTTGTCCTGAGCTTTGAAAATTTCTCTGAACATTTTATGCTCTTTCCTAATTTCATTAATGGATGTTTTTACATTGGATTCAAACTCAGAGTTGGATACCATTATATACTACTACTTTCCTTTTTCTTCAGCAAACTTTGCAACTTCTGCAGCCAGTATGGCTTCTTCTGCAGTTTTAGCTTTTTCTTCTGCTTTCAGTCTTGCTACTTCAGCTTCAGCAAGTCGAGCTCGTTCTTCAGCTTCTCTTTGCTTAGCAGCAAGTCGTTGAAAAGCTTGAAGTCGTTCCACCTTGTTCTGGACTAGCTGAACTGATGCATCCATCGTAGTCTCTGAAAAACTTTGCAGTTTTTCAAATTCTGATGACATCCATTTTTGAAACACCTTCCAGGAATTTTCCAGATCCTAAGGTTTACAACTGGTAGATGCTTCATTTCATAGCTTAGCTACTTTGTTCCTAACCTTGCTTTTAAACATGTTAATGAATTCTTATAGGGTTTTTGAAAAGGGTTGTTCATAGATGATTGTTGCACGTTCAAGTTGAGAAGGAATAGCTTCAGAGTTGATAGTTTCAGATGGTAGTTCAGACAGATCATCAAGATTGGAAAAGGTATATTGTTCAGAAACTGGTATAACAACAGATTCAGGTGAAAAAGTATCAGAGGATGCAGTAGATATAACGATTTGTATGGGTGTAGGGTGAGAATCAGATGGACTAGTGATAGATTCATTTATGTTTGAGTTTTGGTTTGTGGATGAAAATTGAAACAATGTTTGAAATGGTGATATTTCATTTGATGATTTTAGTGTAGATATGTTCAAATTGGTAGTAGTTGTTGAAATGGACGAGAATAGTGGGGCAGAGACAAATGGTTTGAAAATGACTTGTGAATTGGACATGGTTGATTCAGATAAATGTGTGATTCTAGTTGTTAAAGATGCATTAACATATTCAGGAGCATTATCGGAAACAGTAGTAGGAAGAATAGAAGACTTACATGATTTTTCAGATCCAAAAGGTAGACCCTGAGATTCGGAGGATTCAGTTCTTTGTCTCTTCTTTCCCTTTTTCTTTAGCTCAGAAGCATTTGATAATTCTTTTCTTTTCTCTTTTGAGGTATCAACTAGAATTGGATCAGAAGTAGGAGTATCGGTCTTACTAGATATTTTAGACGTTGTAGTTCCCAAAATTATTTCTTGAAGAAATCTGGCTTTCTTCTTCTTCTTCTTTGGTTCAGAAGTGTTTAATATTTTCTTTACTTTTCTTACATCATAATCAACTTCTTCAGCAGAAAGTTTAGTGTAATCAAAATTGGACATATCATGTCCTTCTTCTTCTATCATCCAAACATATATAGTAACACTTGATATATTATCCATCTTTGAAAAAATAGGATAATTAGTAATTTGAATCCTTCTTTGAGTAGTGGCTTCAAATGGTTCACTCAGAGGTTTAACTTTAATCTTATCAATTATTTGCATGTTCCTCTAGTTATGTGCAGTAAATGATTCACCAATACTGGGAGACAGATCTTCTGTGTAATTTGCTTCTTCCACCAGAGGTTTTACTAACCCACTTTCCATAAGAATGTCAGTCAGAAGACGTCCATAAGAGACATAAGAAGGAACATTCTTCTTAGGATTTGCAGTGGTTCTCGTCTTCTTAAGAATATCTTTCAGATAATTGAATAAGACATAAGGAAGATTGATTTTCTGTTTGTTAGCAAATAGTACAACATGAACTTATGACTAAAATTTAAGTAATCAGAAGAGTTTGAAGCAAGTCTACGGTTTATATAGCCCAAAATGATCTTGTGCGAAACTCTGAGATTTGGATGAAGATCCTTGCTCTTGTATTTTGTCTTTTAATCAAAGTAATTCTTAAATAGTAGTTGTTATACCCCAAAATTTGCCCTCTCATTCTTCAAGCCCTTTCTCACAAGGATTCTCAAGGTTCAAGCTTGCACAAGTGCATTGGAATTTTCCAGTACCAAAATTAAAAGGAAACTGTCAAAAATGGAGAAAACAGATAAAAATAACATTTTGACAAATTTGGAGGAAAACAGGTCTCCTTCGATTCAGCACCCTTCGATTGACTCTTGGCCTCCTTCGAATGCAACTTGGATTACATCCTTCGTTTTGAGCAAGAGCCTCCTTCGAATGCAACTTGGGAATACCCTTCGAATCAGAAGCCAGGAACTTCCCTCACGCTAAAAGGCAATGACTCCCTTTATGTTTGTTTCGACCCAAGCTTCGATTGGGCAATATGCTTCTTTCGAGCATGACTTTTGATTTGGCAATATGTTTTCTTCGATACAAGCTTCGACTGGGCATTAGTTTGTTTCGACCATAAGGCTTCGACAAAACATTGACTACGTTTGTACTAGCTTCGACTGGACAACATTTAGTGTGCTGCATTTCCATCCCTGACAAACTTCAGCACTTGGTTGATGGCCCCTTCAAACGATGCACAAAGGTGATTCGTTCGAAGGACACTTGTTGGAAGAAAGTCAAACAATATGTTGGAAGAAGAATCTGGTCGAAGGAGGGTCAAAATGAAAGGATGAAATATTCAAAGATGCTTGCTGCCAAGTTCAGGCATGGTACACTAGCCAAAACTGCTGCACAACAGTCCTGAAACACTGCCCCATTCTTGCATCGAAATAGCATACAAGCATTGTCCCTCGAAGGCTACAAAGAGCAGTTTACTCAAATTGTTCAAATTATTTTGTTTTCCCTCCAAAAAAACTTCAGCCAACTTTGCCTATAAATAAGAGGCTCCAACACATGTTTAAGGATGATTTTTGGACCAGAGGAACGAATTCCCCAAATTTTCTCAAACACAATAAAACTCTCAAAGTTCATCAACACTTGAGAAATCACAAAAAAACCCAGAATCACATTCATCTCCTTCGACTCTGAAGAACAACCACACTTCAGTCTCCTTCAAATCAAAGAAGCATCACACTTGCTTTTTCTTTTCCTTCAAATCCAGCATTCCAAGCACAACTATTAACCCCTCTTTCGAATCTAGCTTCCAGGGCCACCACTCAAGGCCCCACATCTATTCAAGGCCTGAAGCAAGGTAAGTTATTCTTACCTTTGAAATTTTAGTTTCATGGCATAGTAATGTTCCATTTCGTTTGAAACATGTATATACCATTGTTTCTTTCGTTTCCACCCTTTTTAACATATTTTTTTAGAGCTAAGCCTTTCGTTTTGCTTTCTGTTTACCTAAACTTGCTTTAACTATTAAACTGTTTACAAGACAAATACTAGCATGGCCTCAGGCCATGTTGCCATTTAATGCTTGAAATGAAAGAAATGGGAAACAGGAAATAGGAAACAAAGCTTCTGGCTTCTATCCTCTTTCTCCAGGTCGAACGAAAGAGACAACCAGGAGGAAAAACCATGTTGACTTCTAGGCCCAAACGAAAAGCATGCCTTCACTGACTTCCAGGCTCAGTCGAAAGGCATTCCCTCACTGACTCCAGGCCCAGTCGAAGGAGGTAGAAAGGAAGATTACATCTTACACAGATTCCAGGCCTAGTCGAAAGGCACAACATGCTGACCGTAAGGCGTCAGTCGAAAGTCATGCCTTCACCCTTTTCAGGCCAAATCGAAGAGAGCCAGAAAGTGCAGAATCGAAGGGTTTTCTGCCTCAATCGAAAGACCCTCATTTTTCTTGCTTTTATTTTATTTTTGCCTTTATATTTTCTATGCACTTCAATATGGTTGTAATAGTGTAGGATTTATTTTTTTGCACTTTTTATTACTTTTGTACAAATGCTAGTAACTAGGTGTGCATGACAAGATTAACCTTTAATTTAAAATCAACCGTAGCTCACCATAACATGTACAAAGATAATATAACTGGAAAAAAAACAATACACCCGCACATGCCACTCTTAGGGTACACCTCACTTGGTTGCCTCGAACGTGGTCATTGAGTATAGGAAGTTTTAGAGGTCGTCCTTTTGTCCAAAGATCATAAGTTGCCTCGAAACGGTTGCCTCGGAAAAATGATCTAAGACATTAGGGTTACCGCTAAGGCATCCTAACATTGCTTTAGTGACCACACGTCCCTTAATCGAATTGACCCGAAAAACTCCAACGACGATGCTACCTACTCCTCAATAGTGGGATAGCATTGTCTAAAGGACATTAGCACAGTTTAATTCCCTTTTTCGAGTAGGTAGATGGCTCTTAAGTACTTGCTCTTTTTAAAACAAAACAAAACTTTTCGCACTCACACTTATTTCAAACAAAAACTCTTTTCAAACCCACAATCACAAAGAAAAGCAAACTTTTGAAAACACAATGAGCAAGTACCTAAGAGCCCATGGATAACCACGGATAGAAAGGGTGCTAACACCTTCCCTTTCTATAATCTACCTCCCGAACCCGAGAAACATCTCAAAAAGGAATTTTTCTGTGCTTTTGTCCTTTCCTTGTTGGATAAAATAAAAGACGGTGGCGACTCTTGCTTACCGCGACATTTTACGAAAACAAACGCAAATGCGAACCAACATTCCAAAATAGTCAGTTCTCATTCCCACCGATCACAGAACTGGCGACTCTGCTGGGGATAATCTTTTAGACTCTAAAAGTGGGGTTACCTTAGGTTTTTAGATCATTGTGTTTTCAATTGTATGCTTTGTATGCTTTAATTTTATGGGCTTGTATCGGAGTTCTATAGATCCTACCCCGGATCTGGGGATACCCTTTAGGTAAGTAGCAATAAACTGTGAGGGATCTGTCCGGTGGAGACCGACACGGATGAAGCAGTAGCTACGTTGGTGTGACACCTTGGTCTGTACCGATATCCCTTGTGTTGGAACGAGGAGAATATGGGTCTTCTAAGGAGTCATTAAGCACCAACTGACCTTAGAACCTTAAATTGACCAACTTGGCCATAGAACAGTAGTAGTATGCTACACTTATTGAGACTAAACTCTCGTGATGATTCCGGCCGCAAGAAAAGGTTGCTAAACTGGAATTATGACCGATTGAGGGTAGTCAGTGATATTGAGATCCTCTAGAACCCGGTTACTATTTTTAGGACAGGTCTTAACCAACTGAACTGAAAGAGGGTAGTACCTAAGCTCCATGCCAGCCTGAAATCTAAGGGCTCTCTTGTGTGACTTGTGTGCCTTTACCATGTTTGCCTTTTGTGGATACTTGTGGTGTGCCTTTACCATGACATCATAACATCATACCATAACATTTTCAATAACCATTTCAAGGATCTCGAGGGTCTTTTGATGCAGGGTCGTGTTGAACCAGACGTCTACCAAAGGACAAGAGGGTTTGCCTCTAAACAAACACCGTCCAAGATCGAGTGCAACAACTTGAATCAGGGGCTATGACCCACTTGACATGGTGAGCTTGATTCTCGTGGAAAGACATCCACCGATACGAAGTTCTACAATCAAAGATGTTGATCAAAGTTCAACCTCTAACATTTTCTTGTGTTTAACCCGCGAGATTCTTGGAAACATGCATCCACATATCATGCATTGCATCATAACAGGTTTTCCTTTTCAGGTTTCCTTATTCTCCTACTGTTTATTTCAGTAGAGATGGCTCTAGAAAGGACTGTCAAAGACATCCAGGATCAAAATGCTCAACTTCGAGAAATGTTCTTGAACCTGTCCCATGGGAAAGAAGAAGTGAAAGCTCTCCTCACAAGGGGCATGGTCCTAGGGAATTCAAGCAGTGTCAGGAATGATCAGTTGGAAGAACTACAGATTGAGTTGGCAACAATGAAGATCCAGATGATGGGACAACTGGTGGGCTAGATGGCCCTCATTCAAAACCTAGCTCAAAGACAAGAAGAGCTCAAGGTTCTCGTCGACAAACTGCTACTGGACAACCAGGTGGGGAAAACACCTAAGGTTGAAGATCAAGTCATCATTCGACCCACTTTGAGACAAGAAGACAAGGGAAAAGCTCCTCAACTTGCTTCAGGGTCACAAGCCCAGCAACAACCTCGTCAGCGGCAAAAGGGAAATCAACGAAGGCCAGATGAGCCTAAAAGACAGTTCACCAACATCAACATGTCACTGACTCAAGCGCTACAACGCATGTTGAAGGCAGAGCTGATTACATTAAAGGCTCCTCTCCGGAACCCAAATACTTCCGCTTCTACCTATCATCCCAATGTAAGGTGTGCATACCACTCTGACAGTCCGAGACATGACACAAACAACTGTTGGGCTCTGAAGAACAAGGTCCAAGACATGATTGATGCCAAGGAGATCGAGTTTGACCCTCCGGAGACTCCAAACGTGATCACTACTCCTTTTCCAAGTCATTAAGAACTTTTATTCATTTGAATTTTCAAGTTGTAATCTCTTTTGTTATTCAAACAATTATCTATTAATGTCAAACTTTGTTTCATTAATGCATTGCATATGTTTGTCTTGAATTCATCCACACGTTTTCACTATTCTTATACTTTCTTTATGATATTCAACTCTTGCTAAAAGTTACAAGCCTTTAGAGGGAGGATGACGAAACAATATCGTAATCTCATACAGTATGCTTTTGGACAGACCTTGCTGACAATGTACAGGCGTTTCTTTCAAATCCTAAACACTGGAGTTATAAGGAAGATAATCCCTAGTCAACCCCTTCGAGCCAAAGAAGTAGGAGTTTTTTGTTTTAAACACAAATTGAAACCTTTAATTTAAACCTGGGGCAGGGTAGTCTCTCACTTAATTCAAAAGATGCGCATTTAAGTCGCAAAACTCTCAGTTCATAATACAACGAACGACATCAAAATCATTCCTCTGGAATCAAAAGACAGTGGTGGTTCCTTATCTCATAAGCAGTCAATCTCTCAAAAGAGAAAAGCCCACTGAGCCAAAACCTATAAAGGAGGCTTAAGAAAGTTGGGGTATCCCGCTGACTGTAATCTCGAAAACAGGAACAGTCAGGCAAAAGTTAGGGATAACAAATCAAAAGAACGAGGTCGCTACAAATCCTCAACAACATGAAAAATGTTGCAAAAATGACTGCCTTCCAACAAATTCAACTTGTGTGAACCATCACCAAAAACGTCGTTCAGACTCATTTGGAGTTCAAATGCACAATTAACTAAGTTTAGGATTGAAGAACATCACGAAGAGCGGGTGGGTACAAATATACTTTGAGCCTTTATCTTTTGTTTCTTAAACCGTGAACCAAGCCACATTAAAACCCTTCAAAAGTCCTAATTGAAGCATGGGTTAGTTCGAAAGCATACTGTTACAAAAGGTATCCTGACTCCTGTAAGGCTTAGCCCTAAATCTTGTGTTGAATTTGTCTTATAAAAAGTTTTCAGCTAAAAAACGCATTTTTCAAAAACTTCGAGACAAGCATAAACTTTGCATTACTTGAATATCACTGTTTGCATTTGGCTATTTGTTTGACAGCGGAGAAATTCACACAATGAATATCCGATGAACGAAAGCTCTCCCAGTGAACAAAATCACTTCAAGTGGGATGAAACTTCTAACGACTAATCTCCTATAAACAAGGGGGCATGACATGTCACTATCTAGCACACCTGGGGCAGTCCAGTCAAGATTCCAGGAAATCTCTCAAGAAGTACAGAATAACCAGGGGCAGGTCTCCATCTCCATTACTTGGGGCATTGGACGCCAATCCCAACAAAGGGTTGCGTACAATCAAACTTTTTGCCAATGCCACAAACATTCGCTACTAGGGGAAATGACAAGTCTCCCCAAAGTCCTTCTCATAGGATGATTCCCCAGCAAGAGTTTAATCTCTGAAAACCTTTCCCCAGCTGAATCAACCTCAAGAATCCTCGAGGACTTCCCCCAACGAAGATGTCACCTCTCTAGCGGACTGACGACATGGTTTATTTCCCCAACAACACCAGGATTCCCCAGCTTGAGTTTACCTCTTCGACTACTACAAATCAAAGGACCACAACTCCTCTTCCCCAGTAGACTACTCTACAATCCCCAGCAAGTTACTGCGAAACCCGGACCCGACCAGATATCAGTTCAACTTTGAATCCCCAGTAGAGAAACGAACGACTAAGACTCCTAAACTCCTTTTCCAAGCAGAAATAAGCATACTCCCCACAGAGTTTTCAACTTCCCCCAGCGGAGTTCTCCTCAAACAACAAAACAGGAATCCATTGGAAATATTCTAAGCAAAGTTTGAAGACACACATACTCTTCAACAGTAGTCCAAGATTTAATAACTCCCCAGCTTTTGTCAAGGATTTATTTTCCCAGACAAAAATACATTCATTAACATTTCACATTTCATACATCCTATTTACATACATGATAAGTGCATACAACACAATCTCATTTACTTTTGATAACATCATGACATTATGCATTTGATACATCATGACATTGCATACAGCTAACGTTTTACCTTTTCAGGAAAAGGTCAATCAACAGATGGCTACCATCAACCTTTTCAAGTTCCATATTAATACCTATAACAAGCTAGGAAAACTATCTGTGGACGACTGATTATAGATTAATACTTGTAACAAGCAAGGAAAACTATCTACATGAAGAGATTGAAGATTAACACCTGTAACAAGCCAGGAAACTATCTTTCTTTCTCAGGTCAGAGATTAATACCTGAAACCAGACAGGAGAACTATCTCGTCGACCAACCTTTTCAAGTTCCGGATTAATACCTGTAGCAAGCCAGGAAAACTATTTGTGGATGACTGATTGTAGATTAATACCTGTAACAAGCCAGGAAAACTATCTACATGAAGAGATTGAAGATTAATACCTGTAGCAAGCTAGGAAAACTATCTTTCTTTCTCAGGTCAGAGATTAATACCTGAAACCAGACAGGAGAACTATCTTATTGACCAACCTTTTCAAGTTCCGGATTAATACCTGTAGCAAGCCAGGAAAACTATCTGTGGACGACTGATTATATATTAATACCTGTAACAAGCCAGGAAAACTATCTACATGAAGAGATTGAAGATTAACACCTGTAACAAGCCAGGAAACTATCTTTCTTTCTCAGGTCAGAGATTAATACCTGAAACCAGACAGGACAACTATCTCATCGGCCAACCTTTTCAAGTTCCAGATTAATACCTGTAACAAGCCAGGAAAACTATCTACATGAAGAGATTGAAGATTAACACCTGTAACAAGCCAGTAAACTATCTTTCTTTCTCAGGTCAGAGATTAATACCTGAAACCAGACAGGACAACTATCTCATCGGCCAACCTTTTCAAGTTCTAGATTAATACCTGTAACAAGCCAGGAAAACTATCTACATGAAGAGATTGAAGATTAACACATGTAACAAGCCAGGAAACTATCTTTCTTTCTCAGGTCAGAGATTAATACCTGAAACCAAACAGGACAACTATCTCATCCATCAACCTTTTCAAGTTCCAGATTAATACCTGTAACAAGCCAGGAAAACTATTTGTGGACGACTGATTATAGATTAATACCTGTAACAAGCCAGGAAAACTATCTACATGAAGAGATTGAATATTAACACCTGTAACAAGCCAGGAAAAGTATCTTTCTTTCTCAAGTCAGAGATTAATACCTGTAACAAGCCAGGAAAACTATCTTTCTTTCTCAGGTCAGAGATTAATACCTGAAACCAGACAGGACAACTATCTACTCGACCAGCTCAAACAACCCAACTTTCCAATACAGTTCAGAGGCGCTCCAGACGCGGACGCCATGCTGGAAATCATCCAGTTCCAGCTTGTAGATACAGTCGAGCATTCACCTCTGGATGGCATCTTTAATCCCATCTCCACAACTATCCATTACCTCTCCAAATGGCATCTTTAAGCCCATTCCCCACATAATCAACTAACACATCTTCGAGTGCAAATTTTCGGGGCTTTCTAGTGTTCAATCATCTTCCACCTTCAAAGTCACGAATGACGGATCCGCCAATCTAACTTTTCAGGTTCAAGAAGATTGAACAGGGGCAGCTGTTGTACCCCAAAATTTTCCCTCTCATTCTTTAAGGCCTTTCTCACAAGGATTCTCAAGGTTCAAGCTTGCATAAGTGCATTGGAATTTTCCAGTACCAAAATTAAAAGGAAACTGTCAAAAATGGAGAAAACAGATAAAAATAACATTTTGACAAATTTGGAGGAAATAGGACTCCTTCGATTCAGCACCCTTCGATTGACTCTTGGCCTCCTTCGAATGCAACTTGGATTACATCCTTCGTTTTGAGCAAGAGCCTCCTTCGAATGCAACTTGGGAATACCCTTCGAATCCGAAGCCAGGAACTTCCCTCACGCTAAAAGGCAATGACTCCCTTTATGTTTGTTTTGACCCAAGCTTCGATTGGGCAATATGCTTCCTTCGAGCATAAGCTTTCGATTTGGCAATATGTTTTCTTCGATACAAGCTTCGACTGGGCATTAGCTTATTTCGACCATAAGGCTTCGATAAAACATTGACTATGTTTGTACTAGCTTCGACTGGACAACATTTAGTGTGATGCATTTCCATCCCTGACAAACTTCAGCACATGGTTGATGGCCCCTTCAAACGATGCACAAAGGTGATTCGTTCGAAGGACACTTGTTGGAAGAAAGTCAAACAATATGTTGGAAGAAGAATCTGGTCGAAGGAGGGTCAAAATGAAAGGATGAAATATTCAAAGATGCTTGATGCCAAGTTCAGGCATGGTACACTGGCCAAAACTGCTGCACAGCAGTCCTGAAACACTGCCCCATTCTTGCACCGAAATAGCATACAAGCACTGTCCCTCGAAGGCTACAAAGAGAAGTTTACTAAAATTGTTCAAATTATTTTGTTTTCCCTACAAAAAAACTTCAGCCAACTTTGCCTATAAATAAGAGGCTCCAACACATGTTTAAGGAGGATTTTTGGACAAGAGGAACGAATCCCCCAAATTTTCTCAAACACAATAAAACTCTCAAAGTTCATCAACACCTGAGAAATCACAAAAAAAACCAGAATCACATTCATCTCCTTCGACTCTGAAGAACAGCCACACTTCAGTCTCCTTTGAATCAAAGAAGCATCACACTTGCTTTTTCTTTTCCTTCAAATCCAGTGTTCCAAGCACATCTATTGACCCCTTTTTCGAATCCAGCATCCAGGGCCACCACTCAAGGCCCCACATCTATTCAAGGCCTGAAGCAAGGTAAGTTATTCTTACCTTTGAACTTTTCGTTTCATGGCATAATAATTTTCCCTTTCGTTTGAAACCTGTACATACCATTGTTCCTTTCGTTTCCACCCTTTTAACATATTTTTTAGAGCTAAGCCTTTCGTTTTGCTTTCTGTTTACCTGAACTTGCTTTAACTATTAAACTGTTTACAAGACAAATACTAGCATGGACTCAGGCCATGTTGCCATTTAATGCTTGAAATAAAATAAACAGGAAACAAGAAATAGGAAACGAAGCTTCTGGCTTCTACCCTCTTTCTCCAGGTCAAACGAAAGATACAACCAGGAGGAAAAACCATGTTGACTTCTAGGCCCAAACGAAAAGCATGCCTTCACTGACTTCTAGGCTCAGTCGAAAGGCATTCCCTCACTGACTCCAGGCCCAGTCGAAGGAGGCAGAAAGGAAGATTACATCTTGCACAGATTCCAGGCCTAGTCGAAAGGCACAACATGCTGTCCCACTAGTCCCAATCGAAAGGAACAACATACTGACTGTAAGGCCTCAGTCGAAAGTCATGCCTTCAACCTTTTCAGGCCAAATCGAAGAGAGCCAGAAAGTGCAGAATCGAAGGGTTTTCTTCCTCAATCGAAAGACCCTCATTTTTCTTGCTTTTATTTTATTTTTGCCTTTATATTTTCTATGCACTTCAATATGGTTGTAATAGTGTAGGATTTTTTTTTTTTGCACTTTTTATTACTTTTGTACAAATGCTAGTAACTAGGTGTGCATGACAAGATTAACCTTTAATTTAAAATCAACCGTATCTCACCATAACATGTACAAAGATAATATAACTGGAAAAAAACAATACACCCGCACATGCCACTCTTAGGGTACACCTCACTTGGTTGCCTTGAACGTGGTCATTGAGTATAGGAAGTTTTAGAGGTCGTCCTTTTGTCCAAAGATCATAAGTTGCCTCGAAACGGTTGCCTCGGAAAAATGATCTAAGACATTAGGGTTACCGCTAAGGCATCCTAATATTGCTTTAGTGACCACACGTCCCTTAATCGAATTGACCCGAAAAACTCCAATGACGATGCTACCTACTCCTCAATAGTGGGATAGCATTGTCTAAAGGACATTAGCACAGTTTAATTCCCTTTTTAGAGTAGGTAGATGGCTCTTAAGTACTTGCTCTTTTTAAAACAAAACAAAACTTTTCGCACTCACACTTCTTTCAAACAAAAACTCTTTTCAAACCCACAATCACAAAGAAAAGCAAACTTTTGAAAACATAATGAGCAAGTACCTAAGAGCCCGTGGATAACCACGAATAGAAAGGGTGCTAACACCTTCCCTTTCTATAATCTACCTCCCGAACCCGAGAAACATCTCAAAAAGGAATTTTTATGTGCTTTTGTCCTTTCCTTGTTGGATAAAATAAAAGACGGTGTCGACTCTTGCTTACCGCGACATTTTGCGAAAACAAACGCAAACGCAAACCAGCATTCCAAAATAGTCAGTTCTCATTCCCACCGATCACAGTAGTCGATTGAGTGACTTTGTTGGAAACTTCAATTTACTCTTTGTAGTTTTAAACTTCTTTTCCATTTTATATGTACATTTGCCTTCCATAAACTTCAAACCAAGAAGATCAGCAATGTATTTTTCATTTATGAAAATCCTTAATCCCATGACATCAGAGACAATATGCAGATCATCACAATCAACATTCTTCCATAAGTCTTTTACTAAATCTCCATAAACATGACCATGAAGTCTGTTAAAGTAGTTCTCCCATCCCTGAGCTTCTAATTCTTCTTTTAGGTCAATCCTATTATCAGCTAAATTATTGAAATCGACCAAAAATTCCTGAAGAACATCTAGTTCTTGTGGAGGAATGATGCAATGGACTTGAGAGTTTTTTGAGTGATATGATTCTTATTAATTTCTGTATAAGAGGTAGTAGCAACGAATGTCATTACAGGAGGAACCGATAAAGTTGATGGAGCTAAGGTAGATGATGATGAAGATCCGAAAGTAGCTTGTGGTTTTGATGCTTGATAAAATTCCTTTGCGAACTTAACTTCTTCTTTTTGAGAGTTGGTCATCATGAAGAAGATGAATGAATGTTAGAGGTTGTGAAAATTATTGATGGAAGATCCAAAGAAGCGATTGAAGGATAATAAGGGTTTAGGGTTTCTAATTTTTGAGGAAGTGAGTTATATAGAGAAAAATGGAATTCTAAATTATAACACTTAAATGTCAAATAGAATAAGGAATAACAATTTTTAAAGTCACAGTATGGAAGGTAATAAATGAAGACAATCATGACAGAGTCAATTCCAAGAAATTGCACATTGTTCATGATCTAACTTACGTAGAATATGATGATTAAGTATAACCAAGGGTTACACACGTTAATCAATACATCTAACTAAGTGACATGTTTGATCTCTTCATAGTTTAGACAACCAAAAAGTTTTCCATCTAGTCAAAGATATTTCTGACGGAAACATCTTCTGATAATTGAGTCTATAAAATAAAATTAGCAGAAGTATAACAAGTAAAGAGAAGGAGAGAAATGATACTATCATATTCTTTAAGATATTCCATTTTTCTTTAACCTTTTCTTTAACTTATGTTTTTATCTTAAATATTGCTTCTGATTTACTTCTTTCTTCTTATGCTTTCTTCAGAGCAGTCTTTCAGAGGTTCTGAATTATCTTCATATTGATTTCTCTTCTTATCATTTTTATGATTTGAGAAGAGTAACCTTCTTCTAAATTTTAATGTCTAATCAGATAACTAGAAGCAGAGTCTTCACTTCAGACGGTCTCGTTATTCTTTTATTTAGAATCACCCGTTTGACCTTTTTTGAGAGAGTCCTCAGAGCAAAGATATTCTGATCTTTTATTATTAGAATCATCCATCTTCTTGTCAAGCTTTATTTGAACATGGGCTTATTTACAAAGGATCAATATTAAATGAACTTCTGAGAAGTTATGTTCTATAGAGAAAAATTAATTGTCATTGCCTATCGTCTTCTGAATTTTCGATTTCTTGAACAAATTGCAAATTTTGTTCTAATACAAATATCATCAAACTTTAACGATTTTAATTGACACTCTTGTTCTTGCAATACTGAGATAAATTGTTTTTAGTATTTGATCATACTTCTGATGAATCAAAGAGCATTCTTTCCTCAACAATGTCTGGTCTTCTGCAAAGCCTCTTTCGACAGAATCAATGATTAGATCTTCAAGAGATCTTTTGTCTGCTTGAATAGACAGTTTTATCATGAGGTTCATTCGTATCATAAGATAACAATCTTTATTCTTTTGAAAAGATTTCTAATGAGACCTTATGAGAAAGTCAATGGTGGACTAATTCGTTTCTTGAAAACATCTCATACTTCTCAAGAAACATAATCAAAAGCATTCAACAGATATAACTTCTTATCTGATGAATCTTTTCCTGTTAGCTTGTTCTTCAATTTTCTGGATTTAGACAGTAGTTGAAAATTAAATAACTATCACCTTAGCGTATTTCTTCACAAAGCATCTGGATCTTTATCTGACACTGTTAGGTGTTTGAATATCCATCAATAATAGAACCGGGCTCTGATACCAATTGAAGGTGTGAAGAAAATGCAAGAAATGGAGGGTTTGAATTGGGTTTTCATTTCTTTTAAAACTTTCGCTTCTAAGCATTATTCATTGAACAACACTTCTGATTGTTACTTCTAATTAATGCTTCTAATTTGGTTTAGAAAACATAAACTCTAAAGCATAAGAAAAAGTAAAGAACACGCGATATATCCTGGTTCACTTGAGAAACCCCCAAGCTAATTCAGTCCACCCTTCTGAGGTGATTTCGCCTCACTCAATCAAGGACTTAATCCACTATAACCAAATTGATTACAATCGCACAGGCAACCTCCGGTGACTAATATCCAATGAAACATTCAAGGATCCAAAGCGGGTATAACATTCACTGACCCAACATATTCTGATTCTCCAGAATCTCCTATCAGGATTTCCTTCCAATGATATTCATCAGTGATCTCAGAAGGTTGACCTTCACTCATCCCCCTTTGAGATATTACTACCATTTACCCAATAGAATCCACTACCAGGATTTCATCTATGATGGCCGCAGCCAAATTCTTCTCAAGTCTTCTGATCTTCACTCGATCACTTGAGGTGTCAACCAATTCTAAACAGAGTGTTTTTTTTTGGAGATTACATGAGTGCTTCTTATCAAGCAGAATACTCCTAATTTAAGTACATATTGTTTGGCACAATTTTGATCAACAACGCTTGTGTACAAACAATTTACATGAAGATCTTAAGAAATAACACAATCTAAGCAGCAACTCTTGTATTTTACATATTTCTACAAAGATGAATCTAAACTAAAATAAGTGCAGTATCTTGTAGTCTTCTTGTCTTCATCTTCTTTGTTGAGAAAGTTGTGAGCAATAACTCCTTGCTTCTTCATAATTCTATCAAGATGTATATGATTGATGATTTGAATTACATCTTGAAGAATTCTTCATCTTTATCTTTTTTCTTCATTAAGCAAGACACGGGCAACAACTCCTTGCTTTTTCATAATTCTTTCAATATGTAGGTGATTGGTAATTTGAATAACATCTTGTAGAATTATTCATATTGTTATAGTGGATGATAGTTTTTCTTTTGAACATCAACAACTTGTGACTTGTAACTTGCAGCTTTTAGCACTCAGCCAAGCAGCTTATAGCAAGCTTATCAATGTTTAGCTTGTTCAGCATCAGGTGTTAAGCAACCAACTAACTAATCAACCAACACTCCAATAAACTAACTATTTTAAACATACGGTTCTTTTCTTATATAGCCAAGCAAAATAGAGTCGCTGTCTATTTGAAAAAGAATCGTTACAAATAGTACTACGACGTCCTTATCTCTTCCACACTTCAAGTTAGTGGAGAGGTAGTGGCATAAGGCTTTTCGCACTGTGTACTATGTTACCGTTATATTCTTTCATTTTTCACTTCAGAGACTTCTGTGAGCATGAGATTAGAAGTGGAAACATAACATAAGGTCTTCAGAACTTCAAGTCTTCAGAGTCTTTAGAACCGCATCTTCAGAGTCTTCAGCACTTGATCGTGATAACCCATTATAGCGAACCTTTAGATCAGAAGAGCTTCAAGTCTTCAGAGTCTTAAGAACTGCGTCTTTAGAGTCTTCAGCACTTGGTCTTCAGAACCTATTTGTAGATAACCTTGGACCTTTAAAACTTCAAGTTTTTGGAATCTTCAGACCTTCTGTCTTTAGAATCTTTAGCACTTGGTTCTTTAAGAATCCTTAACTTCAGAACCTTGTTATTAGAAACACAAAGTCTTTAGCATCTGGACTTCAGTTAGAAACGTTGACTTCATATCTTTTAACTTTGTCTTCTTTGGAACAAGTTGTCTTTTAGAAACTAAGTTTTTAGCATCTGGACTTTAGTAAAAAAAATTTCTTCAAATCTTCTAACTTTGTTTCTTGAACCACGCTGTCTTTTAGAAACATGAGTCTTCAACATCTGGACGTAAGTAACAATTTCTGTTTTCAGATCTTTTGACTGGTTTCTTCAGACAAATATCAGGGTTTACACTTCAGAGTCTTTTGGAGTGTCTTGCTACTGTTCAATAGAACTTGTGTAGCATATAAGCACAATCATTTCTTTTCTAATGTCTTGGTCACGCTATTCATCAGAAGCAGAACTTGTTTGTTAAGTACTCAACAATAATAAACATTAGTGTAACAAAATTGTTCATACAATACTCATTTGTTATCATCAAAACTCATAGATAATATTGCAGAACCAAATCTTATTCTTACATCTAACTCTAATTACTTCATCTACAGCGAGGGTGGAAGTTGTTTCGACGGTTGGTCATGAAAAATTTCATGTTTAAGTGGTCAAAAAGGGGTATATCTGAAAAATTCACACTTTAACACTCAAGTCACTTAAGTCAGATATGAGGAATTTGCAAGTGTGTAATAAATCATACATTGATGTGACAGAAGCCACACTTTTATATATATATATATATATATATATATATATATATATAAAGGACATTTAAAACTGCTTCTAGTGAATGTGACAACTTGTACGGAATATCATTGGCCGAATTCCAATTGTTTAGATGAACATAGTGTCTTGCTTTTGTGTGTTACTCTTTAGTGGAGTACATTGTTCATCAATCTTAGCGCGCAGAGCTTTAAATTAGATTTTCATATTAAGCTGGTCTTATTAGACTTTTGATTGATTCTGAACAATAATAAAATATTAGACATTTTTGGCACAGTCGAATGTTTAGTCAGGTGTAACTAAAATCAAATCTTACCAGTGACAGATCTTTGAAGGAGCTCAAAGGTGCCATGGCACCCCTCTTTTTTTTTTTTTTTAAATTCACCTTAAGTTTTAGCATGAAAAGTGAAAAATAGAGAGACAAACAAAAGAGATATGATTGAAGGCTTGCAATGAACATGACCATAAGAAAATATTTAAGTTTGAAACAATGAAGAAAAGAAAAAAAGCAAGGCAGACTAAAAGAAAAGAGAGAGGATGGGAAAGAAGAGGTAGAAGCCGCGGCTGGATGGATAAAGATTTAGTATTGGGCTTGGACTTCCTTTAACCATTTAAAATAAAAGCTTTTCATTAAAAAAAAAACATGTAAAATCTTGTTTATTAAAAAATTTGTTAATTATATATGTTTTTTTTTTTTATACGCGTGTGTCTTAGTGGTGAAAACTTGGGTCTTGTGGGTGTACTCTCCTAAAAATCTCAAGTTCAAATCCGGTTAGACATAAGTTATTTTTTAAAAAAAACTGAATTTTTTTTAAAATTTAATTTACAATAATTAATTCTATTTATAATCTTTGTGTGCATATTTTATCAATAATATAAAAACATTTGCTATGATACAATTATATATATATATATATATATATATATATATATATATATATATATATATATATATATATATATATATATATATATATATATATATATATATATAGTGTGTATATTCATATGAGATATTGGACAAAATTTCTTAAACTAAAAAATATTTTACAATTATTTATAATTTATAAATGAAGTTATAATAACATTAAAATTAGTATCAATAGATAGTCATCAATAGAAAATAAAATATATTAAAATAGATATCAAAATAGTGTTATTTAATATTAAAAGTTATTTCAATTTATTTATTAAAATAAATTAATAAAAAATTATTATAATTTATTACAAATTTAAAATTACATAAATAATTGATTTTTTAAATTTGATAAATACAGATAAGCAAAGATAAGCGAAAACTGAAAAGAAATAACATAGAAATTAATAGATTATGAAATGACTAATAGAAACTGAAAAACATTGATTTAATAGTTCAGTTCTAATGACTAATTCAATTAAAGTAGTTTAACTTATAGTTCATTTTTTTAGAGAAAATTATTTATGACAACTGGTCTGTTTATTAGAGTAGGTAAGTTCAAAAATCAAGAGATTAATCAATGAAAGTGATTTTAGCAATCAATTAATTTTGAACAATGTTTACTAAATAAAGCTCAATTAAATAATCAACTTATAGTTTTGTTATAATACTTACTGTGAATTGTATCTCAATTAAGCTAGCATACTAAGTATAATATAAAATCGATTATGATATCATATATTATTTGCATTGTTCATATTTCATATCTTTGTTATGTTCTTACTGTCAAAATAATTTACATGAAGGCTCTATCTAAATAATCATCTCAAAGCACTTTATGCATTATATTGACATCTGAGTAAGCTAGCCAGAATCATAAAAAAAAACCTCTCTCGCTTGCTTAAAGGACAACATAAATTATACAAAACTGATATATATGTTGTTTTGGATAATTTGCACACTCTCTCATAATAGTTGTGGTGGCTTAATCTTTGTGGATAAGAGTAAAACAACATATGGTGGTGGTTCAGTTTATCTATTGATTGTTGCACATCATCCATTTGAGCATTCAACGTGAACTTTCATGACAAAAACCAATGCATTAGCAATAGAAAATTAGGTACACATAAGCATTAGTGGTAGAAATAGTGGTACTACCCAAACATAAATTAGAAGTATTAAAATAGAAGTAGTGGTAGAAATAGTCATACGATGATCTTAATTTGGTACTCATAAGAATTAGTAAAGGAATTAGTAGTAGAAGAATTAGTAAAATAGAATTAGTAAAATAGAAGTAAAGTGGTAGAAATAATCAATAGGAGCATTCTGTTGTGGCGTTAAGGAAAACCCAGTCATATTCCTTGTTTGATAACTTCGCCCATTTCTTGTATTGGTCACTGGAGTTGTGAATAGATAGAAAATATTGAGCAGTTTCTTTTCTATCAACCAAACAGTTCCTGATTGCTCCTGAATAAGGATAAAAATGAAGTCAAAATCTCGGAAAGAACTCACTTTTCGATCTTTATTGACAGATCAAACAAAATCAAAATAGTGAACAATTCTAATAGAATCAAAATAGTGAATAAGTATTATTGTCTCAGTCCTCGACAGACAATAAGTTAATGAAATTCTGGTTGTCGGATTCCAGATATCCTAAGAGATGTCGAGACACCGGATTCGACTTCATCACACAATAATAAAATATAGGCTTAAATGCAGTTTTGATCCCCCTAGTTTAAGGTTTTTGGAGTTTAGATCCCCTAGTTTAAAAGCCAGGTTTCTAGTCCCCATAGTTTTCAAATTTGGGATTTTTGAAGCCCCCTCCATCTGGCTGCCCAAAAAGTTTTCAAATTTGGGATTTTTGAAATCTGGTACGGGCGGATGGAAGAGGAAATTAGGTTAAGCAATTTGGGATTTTCAGAAAATATGAATTATGAAATTAAAAATTCATTTGTAAATTAATATCACTTATTTAAATGTTTAAAAAATATTATTCTAAATAAGAAATAAGAAAATAAGAAAATAATACGTGGCATTACTCTCCCTGTGCCATGTCACATGGAGGGGGCTTCAAAAATCCCAAATTTGAAAACTTTTTGGGCAGCCAGATGGAGGGGGCTTCAAAAATCCCAAATTTGAAAACTATGGGGACTAGAAACCTGGCTTTTAAACTAGGGGAATCGAAACTCCAAAAACCTTAAACTAGGGGGGTCAAAACTGCATTTAAGCCTAAAATATATGAACAAAATAAATAGTGTTAAATATAAAGAACACACGTATGTTTACCCAGTTCGGAACAACTTTCCTAAGTAAGGGACGAAATTAATTAGATAGTATCAATTTGTAGATTTCACAGAAAAATCCCAATTTACAGCCTACGCACTTAATTACTATCTTTTGCTTAACTTCTACCTAAGACACACCTAAGTATGAGGCTCTTCTCAAATCCCTCTTCAATTACACTCAGCAATTGAAGCAACTCTAAACATAAGTAGAGAATAAAACTGGAAGTCACTCTTCCAAGACACACAAAACTCAATGCTTAAAAGCTTATTAGAATTGACACAAATATTCAATGCTTAATATCTTATGAGCATCTGACACACAAATGTTCAATGTTTAAAAGCTTATGAACATTTGACGCAAAACTTACAATCCAACAACAAGGATTCTAAAAATCCTAACAAAAACAGACACGTAAGTTCCACCTAATACTGGATATTGTTGGTTTTTGAGTGCGTCTAAGACGGGGCTGAATAAAGTGGATTGCAGATTTTTATTCTTTTATGTGATAATGTTCTTATTTTCTTGTTTGTGTATGAATATGAAAGCGGTAAATGCAAAAAATAAAGAACACAAGAGATTTATACTGGTTCCCCTCACACTTCGAGAGTATTTCAGTTCCCTTACCAACATGTAAGAGATTTCACTATAGTTAGAATAATTGTACAGCCTATCCACATCCAAATGTAATGCTTACTATCTAACCTATAGGGAGATCAAAGGCTTCAACTATCCTTTAAGATCCAACCAAGTACATGAAGAATAATTCTCTTCAATGCACACACATGTTTCCAACAATTCTGAAAACAAGGTAACCAATACAAAGTAAAAAGAGAACAATTCTCCCTTAATACTCTCCTGCTTCCAACAATCCTGGACAGCAAGGTTACACCACAATCACTTTGGAAAAATGATTAGAAATAAATTCTTGAAGTAGATATGAAAGTTGATAATCAATGTCAATACAAAGTGTTGACCTCTTCTCTTTCAAGACAATAATTCAATGAATATATTACACAATTGCTCAATGCATATGATGAAACTTTTCTAATGATGTATTTGAAAATTTAAGAGTAAAAATTTCATGCAAGATCAAAATATTAATCCATGCACTTATTTGAAAATGAGAAACAAAATGTTGAATTGTATGTTGTGATTTTTTTTTTTTTGTGTTTTCTACTTCAGAAATATTTAAATTATATACATGTATTGCACCCTTTCAAAAGGTTCTAAATGAATGTAGAAGTGCAATGGTTCATGGACAAATGCATCAAACAAATAGCATTCAAAACAGTCTTATTTTTCAAATTCGTTTCAGCGGTAACCGGTTACTAGAATGCAGTAACCGGTTACCCATGCAGGTAACGTTAAAATTATTGAAATGCGTGAAGCCTGTAACCGATTACGAGAAATCTGTAACCGGTTACCACTGTATGAAAAAGTGAAATAACCTTTTTAACGGCTTGAAAATGCAATGCTAGTGATATTAAAAGCCATGAAATATGTATGCATAATATTAGACCCATTTTGAGCACTATAGTAACATACTTTATTGAATTGGAGTCTTGTACCATAATAAAGATCAAATACCAAAGTCTTCTTTAGGAGTAACTAAGCATGCAAGCCAAAAGTCCATTTTGAGTAGATACTTTTTCTTCTGCTTTTTGATAATGCATTTTGTCTTGATCATGATGTTTGTACTCATCAAAACATAAACTTTATGAAGCATGACTTTACAGGTATACACCAGTCTATTTATAACATTATTCTGGACTGGGTTGGGCTTCAAAATTGCAGCAGTGAGGCTGCACAAAGTCTGCAAATTCTTCTCCAAAAAAATATGTCTTCAATCATTAGTTTCCTAAAATGTCTCAATATTTAAAAACTAACTGAATATTTCCTGAATATTCAGTAGGTATCAAATCAACTTAAACATAATTGTCAACTACTGTAGACGTGATGTCCTATCTTCTGGTTGGGACATCTTACTCGACATGTTAAAAACTGCAAGTTGGAACATCTTGTTCAACATGTTGCTGCCAAGTTAGTTTTACCAAAATACATGCCAATCATAATTTCAGAAAAATAACAATCTCCCCCTTTGGTACATTTTTGCTAAAACACCCAAATAACCCTTGCACAAGAAAACATCATAAAGTATGCTTGAAAATAAATTAAACACACACTAGAGGTACAACAGCGGAAAAACAAAAGCAAGGTTAGCAACACACAAATCAGAGACATAGTTAGTAGTTAGTTGATCTACTAACACAATTGCAACATGAAATAGAGAACCTAAGTTCTCAACACCATGATGTCAAGATATCATGTCTGACATCTCTTCAGCACAGCAGGAACTCCCCCTCAACACCTGCTATCAACACAGAGAATCATAAATCCCCCCCCCCCTCAGCTAGCACCAGCTCCAGCACCCTCAGTATCATATTACTCCCCCTTTTTAGCCATAATATGACAAAGGTAAGTAGACAATATTAGAAAAAAAATTAAGCACCTAAAGTTTGAGTATCATGGTGCAAAAACTAAAAATATCCTAAACATTTAACGCTTACAAAATCATAAACCAAAATAAACGGAATCATAAGGCATATCCAAATAAAATTCCATGACCAATTGTTCATCAGGTGCAACACCATCCTTAGCATCCTCATCAACAGATGCAGCACCAATAGTAATTGCTATAATTCTTCATAGATACAAATCTCAAGTCTCCTCCGTAGGTTCTTAAACTGATTTTCATCAATGGCTTTTATAAAGGTATCAACAAGCTGATTCTCAACACTAACATGCTCAAGCTTTATGACTTTGTCCTCCACAAGTTTTCTGATGAAATGATGCATGATATCAATGTGCTTGGTCCTACTATGTTGAATACGATTTTGGGAAATATTAATAGCATTCAAATTGTCACAAAATAATGTCATAACATCTTGTGTGACATTGTATTCAGACAACATTTGCTTCATCCACACTCATGTCTCTTGGAGCTTGTGGTATAATACTTTTAACACTTCAAACACCTCAGATTTCTCTTTGATGAACTTCACCCAAGTGAATCTTGAGTAGTCATCAATAATAACATAGACATACCTTTTGCCTCCAAGACTTTTGACCTGCATAGGTCCCATTAAGTCCATGTGTGAAGCAACCCGCAAAAAACACAGAGCCGCCACCGAAATTTATTTATCCCGAAGGAAGGGAAAATATCGATAAAACCACAAGGGAATGGATAAGATGGTCTTGAGACCAAAAGAAATGGTAAGGGAGTCGGTTATGCAAGGGGAAGGTATTAGCACCCCTCACATCTGTTGTACTCAACGGGATCCATTTTGTTTGCTTGTCTTAAAGGGTGTATTTATCTACAACTATGCTTGCTTAAGGGGAAATGAATGGTTTTTGATTATTGCGTTTGTGAGGGTTTCACGACCCTTTGCCTACGTATTCAATGAAGGAATCAGAACACCGTAGTCCCTCTAGAAAATAGTTTGTTTGTTTGTGTTTTTTAGTGGGCAACGTTAATGCACACATTCTAGCAATAGGCACGACCGGTATCGCGGTAGAACAGAGATAACATGCCCTTTGGGGGAAGCTTTGATTGGTTGAGTGTTTTGCGAGTTTTAAAATAAATTCAAGTAATGATTAAAAGTGTTTTTGTATTTTTGATTTGTGACAGTTGAGTTTTAATTACAAAAGAAAAATGTTAAGAGGGAAACTAAAAATCTAATTGTATGTTATGTACAAGTGGACTAAAAGTCTATTTCGACATAAGGCGATCGAAACGGGGTTTAATCGCCTCATGGAGCTACCTAAGGTATGGTTTCAAGGTTTGAACAAATAAGAAAACTTAAATTATAAATATTTTTATGGCTTCATAAATCAAATCTTAAATAAATTATGAACTCAAAAGTAAGCTAGAATCTAATTCTAAAATATTCTAATATATATTTTTTTGATTTTTATAACTAAGCAAAATAAAAAAAGATGTTAATTAAAATAAATCAAATATTGAGATAAACAAAATTACCAAAATAAATTTAAGCTAATTAATAAGAATTATTTGATTAATCGAAAATGTGATTATTTAGTTTTTTTAAAACTAAAACAACTAAAAAAAAGAGTTAAGAAAATTCTGAAGTAATAAAGTAAAAAATAAATGAATAAATAAAGAGAGAGAGGGTGGTGCTAAGTAGAATATGGGGAGGAGTAATAATTTAAATCTTATTTAACTATTACAACCATATCGAAATGTACAATACAAGAAATAAAAGAAAAGATTTGTTTTGTTTTTGTTTTGAAAAAGATTTTTTTTTTCTGTTTTAATAAACTAAAAGAAAAAAATAATTAGTTAATGAAAAAAATGTTTTTTTATGTATTTTTTTTATAAAAAAATAAAAATAGTATTGAAAATAAAATAAAAGAGAAAAAAGGAAAGATAAAGAGAAATAGGATCAACATGTTGCTGAAAGCAAAACGAAAGGGATCATAAGTTCTGATGCCAAGCGCGTTGTGGTCCAGAATGAAACGTCGGAGGTGATCAGAAATTCTGGGTTGATACCAATGGAATCTTGAAAGAAGCGTTAGAGGGAAGAAAAAAAAGTTTTGGGTCGCTACATGCTAAAGTTCTGAATGTTAGAATAATGACAAAAGTTCAGAAGTTTTGTGCGTGTTAACAGTGAGGAAATTTCAGAAGTTCTGTATGTGTTAAAACAGTGAGTAGAACTCGGAAGTTCTGTATTACGCCTCATTTCCTCCCTTAAATTAGTCATAATATCTGTAACTTGTTCAGATCTTAATAACAACAAATCAGAAGGATAAAAGCATGACAGTTTGTAGAAGTTCTAATCCTAATTCTGAGCCTAGCATTATTCTAGAAGTTCTGATCCACAATTTTTTCTACTTATGCAATGATATGGGCAGCATCAACATCATATTATTTACATGTTAAATGATGTTCTGAATGAGAGTTTCAAAGTTAGAATGACTTACCTTGAACCTGAAGTGTGGGTTTAGGATTTGAGCTACTTCCTTTGAATGTTCTGGGGATTGCACGAACAGGAAACAACAATGTTAAGTTCTTTGTTTCAAAGGGAAAAACAAAGGTTTTTGATTTGGAAAATTCTAAGTTTATGAGTGTTTGAGTGTTTCTTTTTTTTTTCTCTCTTTTTTTCGTGTATTTGATAATCCTCTCTTCAAAATCCAGCCCTTTGAACGTGTGATGGAACAAACTATTTATAGATGGATTTGTTGTGGTTTTGGGGGGGAAAAACAAATGAGTTTTAAACACTTTTGGCATATTGTTCCTTTGCAATTTAATCACAGTTTTGATATGCTAATTTGGTGCAATTATGGGGTTTGAGAAAAACGCAGGCGTGGACTGGATCAACAACACCTTGGAGTGTTATGGCAGCTGGTGGCAGGGCCGTATCATAATAGCACAGCGGATTGGGTGGAACGAGGTTTTGGGGCTTGATGATGTTCTGAATGGAAAGCAGAACATAGCCTTTAGTGCTGAAGAATGAAACTCTGAGGAGTCATGTTCTGATCAAAGAACAAAGCCTCCATACATTCTGACTGAAGCGTGGAACGTAACCTCCATATGCTGAGGAGTTATGTTTTGACCAAAGAAAACAATCCCCATATGTTCTTACTGGAGAGCCATGTTCTGAACCGTCCTTGCAAATTCTGATTGCACTTGTGTGGAATTTGGCCCAAAAGTTCTGAAATCTCTTACCACTTAGAAAAGTTTCCAAGTATTTAAAAAAATTTGATTTCTTTCTTTTCTCAAAGTAGTTTCTGATTTTTGACTTCTTGATGAACCAATTTCTTGTCTTGATGAAATATAATTGTTGAAACTTGATTTTTTTACCAAAAATCAATGTTTGACTTTTTAGAGTGCATTTGACCATTTTTCCCTTGTGAATGACTTTCTTGGAAAATTGTGATTCAAGACTTGAAACTTGATAGAAGCAAACCTGAGGGTCCAGGATGATCCTTTGTGAAATGAGAGGGCAAATTTTGGGGTACGACAGCTGCCCCTATTTAATTGTCTTAAACCTGAAGATGAGATTGACGTCATCCTTTCGAAAGTTTAAGGTAGAAGATGATTAAATACCAGGACCCGAAATTTGCCCTGGAGAGATGGTATGAGTGTTATTTATTTGTGATGTATGTTGGGGAAATAAAAATTGGTCTTCAGGTAAACTGGGCACGATGGATAAACATGGTTGAATAATGGTAGCTCCTACTGGGGTAATGGTGCCAATACAAGGTTCTCGAGGGAGTGGGCGGTAAAGTGACTGAAAGGATATGGTTGACGATGTCGTGATGACTGAAAGTAGAATTAATTGACAAAATGATAACTTAAATAGAATGACTAGAACTTGATGACGACAGAGAATCTATCAAGCGGTATTTCATGACCCAAAAAAGAAAGGTAAAGATAATGGGTAAAGATCGGCGTATAATCTATGACCCAAGAGAAAGGTAAAGACAACGGGTAAAGATAGACGTATGATCTATGACCCAAGAGAAAGGTAAAGTGAGGGTAAAACCTACAGGCGACCTACGACCCTAAAAAAGATAACGTGAGGGTAAGAACTACGAGCGACCTACGACCCTATAATAGATAAAGTGAGGGTAAGACCTTCGAGCAACCTACGACCCTAAAAAAGATAACGTGAGGGTAAGACCTACGAGTGACCTACGACCCTAAAAAAGATAACGTGGGGGTAAGACCTACGAGTGACCTACGACCATAGCAAAGATAACGTGAGGGTAAGACCTACGAGCGACCTAAAACCCTAGCAAAGATAACATGAGGGTAAGACCTACTAGCAACCTACGACCCTATGAAAGATAACGTGAGGGTAAGACCTACGAGCGACCTACGATCCTAACAAAGATAATGTGATGGTAAGACCTACGACCCTAGCAAAGATAACATAAGGGTAAGACCTACGAGCGACCTACGCCCTAGCAAAGATAACGTGAGGGTAAGACCTACTAGCGACCTACGACCCTATAAAAGATAACGTGAGGGTAAGACCTACTAGCGAACTACGACCCTATGAAAGATAACGTGAGGGTAAGACCTACGGGCGACCTACGAGCGACCTACGAGCGACCTACGATCCTAGCAAAGATAATGTGAGGGTAAGACCTACGAGCGACCTATGACCCTGGCAAAGATAACGTGAGGGTAAGACCTACGAGCGACCTACGACCCTAGCAAAGATAATGTGAGGGTAAGACCTACGAGCGACCTATGACCCTGGCAAAGATAACGTGAGGGTAAGACCTACGAGCGACCTATGACCCTAGCAAAGATAATGTGAGGGTAAGACCTAATGGTGACCTACGACCCTATGAAAGATAACACGAGGATAAGACCTACGAGCGACCTACGACCCTAGCAAAGATAATGTGAGGGTAAGACCTACGAGAAACCTATGACCCTGTAAAAGGTAACACGAGGGTAAGACCTACGGGAGACCTACAACCCTATAAAAAGATAACATAAATATTGAGAGTTGGGGAGTACGAAGTACTGGCACCATGGTTTATTTTAGTTGGTAGCATAATTACAAATGTTAATTGGGAATTATGAGGATGATATTCTTATTGGGGATGTTTTGTTTATTTGGGGATTGATTTGGGGATTTCGGGAAAGGTACCAAATTTGGCTCATGCTTCATATGCATTTTGAAGTGCGGCATGATGATCCATGGATATGCTACGCGTTTAAGGATGCAATGCGATATGTGGTGATGATTATTGTATGCAAAGTGCCAAATGTTAAGCTCATTGGGATTCGTTGCTCGGCGTCTTGAGATACCAATATGGATTGGTGCTTGAAAACTGAGAGAATTGGGTTATATCCTTGTCAAGTTCACTGGGGATTAAATCTTGTTGAGGAGGAGTAGCTTGATCTGACTTTCTTCACCTACTGGACTGCTTGTGAATGACTGAATAGAGACATGGATCTCATCAAATGCCCTAAGTTTTCTCTATTTCCAGGGAGGAAAGGGCCCCATCTGACTTTCCTTATTTCACAAACCACTTGGGGATTAGGAAATGGACATGAGTGTCTTCAGATGCCCCGAGTTCACTTCATTGCTAGGGAGTTGCGTGTTTAAACATATGCAGGGAATGATGATTATTCTGAGGACGTTAACTAAACCAAAGTGAACTTCATGACGCTTTTAGCCTGATTGCATTTGTATGGATGAAAGGAATTTGCTTGAGTAGCTTCATAAGAGGGAAGGAGGAATGCCCCTGTCTGCAAGGATCTCTTCGAGTGGAATGCTGGAAGATTCGTGTCATAATACGACGCAAAGTGGCATGCCCCAATATCTGCCTCTGATCATGGATTCTCGTAGAGATTTGTCAAATCTCGACGTAACTTCCCCAGGTTGCACAAATTTTGAATAGGTTACTCAGCCTGATTTCCCCAGTTTGAAGTTTGATTGCTTCTGATTGACTGGAAAAATATGGAAGAGATTTATCGACGTGATAACCTCTGATTGGCAGCTGGAGGGAATGCCCCAGAATAAGATCATTCTTTGTTTTTTGACAAGTTTCTGCAGAAATTCGTCCTTCGAGATGACCATGTTTTCGATTGATGCTCATCACGCAAGCTTACTTGATGTTCGAGCACTTATTTATATGCAATGAATGTTTGTCTAAGAATGATGATTCTAATGCAAATCCTATGCTTGTCTTGAAGTTCGAAAAACTTTTATTGAAATGATGTCGAAGCATCAGTTTTTTTTGTTTTTATGAATAGGTGACGTGTTACCAAATCAAATTTTAGTACATCCCCGAGGAGTCAGGTTACTGTATTCTCGCTACAGTATTGCTTTTGAATTAACCCATGCTTCAGTTAGGACTTTTAAGGGTTGTAACGTAGCCTAGTTCACGGTTTTAGAAAAAAGATTTAAGGCTCAAAATTATTTGGTGCCCACCCATTCTCCATGATTTTCTCCATTCCTATGTTCAGTTAACTCTATACGAGCACTCATCTCTTGAGAAGAGAGTTTGGGATGATTGAGGAACCACAGGGGTTTCTAAGACCCGACAATCACTGGCTTCTTGGCGTCTGATCACTTGATCTTGTTCTTTGCTGAGGATTTTTTTTATTTATTTCACTTTCCCTAATTTTTTTCCTGAACAATTTCTTGATTTTGAAGTTGCAGTCCAGCGGGATGCCCTGACTTTTGCCTAAGTCTCCTGTTTTTCAAGTTTTGACTTAACGGGGCTTTTTGTCTCTTTCTTTTTGAACAAGTTATTGATCTTTGCGCCATCTTCGATTTGTTGGAAATGGTTGTGGTTGTTTGAGTCCTGGATAGATGAAGAATAACTGTTATGGTATTGTAATCTGCTAACCTTCTGATTGTGCAAGAGATACCCATCGAGATATCGTTCTCTTCGATGCACGCTGCTGGTAGGTGACAGTTTATCATTGTGGTGTTGACTTCTCCTAGCCCTTTGATGGATAACCATTGTTGTATCCCTAGGAACTCCCTCTTGACGAGTTCTGGATGCTTGATCAGATTAACTGAAATCTACCCGCCCCAGGGTTAAAATTGAGGGTTTTTCTGTGTAAAAGAAACTCATACTTCAAAGCTCGAAAGGGTTGACAAAGGTTTATCTTCCTTATAACTCCGGTGTTTGGGGATTTGAAACAATGCCTGTACATCGTCATCAAGGTTTTATTCAAAAGCATACCGTTTGAGAATCTGAGTATCAGATCTTCATCATCCTCCCTCAAGAGTTATTTTGTTCTTTAAATTAAAAAGAGTTAAGCATCAAAAGCAAGTACAATAACAAAACATAACTGAGTGAATACGAATGGATTAGTTCAAGACAAACACAGTCAATGCATGGTGATTCAATATAAAAAGACAAACAGTTTTGCATACAATGGGTACTGAACAAAACAAGATAGGTTACAAATGATAATGCAAATGAAATTAGAAATTACCATGCTCAAGAGACTTCTTCAGCCCTGGCTCATTTGAGGAGACGCTCTTGCAGTCTTGACACCTATCTTAGCAAGGGGATTTAATCCATTATTAGACCCTTTGGAGTGAACATGATAACTTTGGCATCAAGGAGGTCTTGAACGTTGTTTTTTAATGCCCTACAACTCTCAATTGTGTGGCCTAGAGCCCCTGAATGGAATTCACAACGAGCAATGACATCACACTCTCGTAGGAGAGGATTTGGTGTTGGACCAAGTTCACGCAATTGAACCAACTGATTGGCAAGCAACTGAGGGAGAAGTTAAGCATAAGACATGGGAATGGGATCCACCCTCCTTTCAATAACTTTCTTCCTCTTTTGTCCTTGTTGCCCCTAGGGTTGATGACTCAGCTGAAAAGACTCAGATCGTGCTCGTTGAACATATAGTTGTCTCTGTGCGTACTGATGTTGATGATGGATTGACTGATGCTGAGTCACCCGCGGTTGTTGAGATGAGATTGTAGCACATGCTCGAGGAACATTAGGATGAACAAACAACGTTTGACGGTGCAGAGCTTGATCTTGATGATGGACCGGGGCCTTTCCTTTGTTGATAGTAGCACTAGTCTCTCCTTCTTTATTCATGAGGAGGCCAAAGAAAGGTTTCTTGTTACTTCCATTGATAGCGCTAGATGTACCTTGAATTTTTCCTGACTTGAGGCCATCTTTAATACATTCCCCGATGGTAACCAAGTTCGAAAAGGAGGTCGAAATACTACCGAGTATATGTTGGAGATATGGGTCTTGCAGGGTGCCCATGAATAAATAAGTCAATTCACGATCCAAGAGAGGAGATTGGACCCTTGCAACCAGTTCACACCACCTTTGAGCGTACTCTTTGAACGACTCTACAGATTTTTGTATCAGTCCTTGAAGCTGAGTGCGGCTAGGAGCCATGGAAGTATGATAATGGTAATGTTTCAAAAAGGCGTCAACAAGTTCTCCCCAAGTACTGACGTGAGATCTTTCCAATTGCATATACCAATCCAATGGTGCTCCGGTTAAGCTATCTTGGAAGAAGTGCATGAGTAACGGTTCATTTTCAGCATAAGCAGCCATTTTGCGACAGTAGGAACGGAGATGAGTCTCTGGGCAAGAAGTGCCTTTGTATTTGTCAAAATCTGGGACTTTGAACTTGGGAGGAATAACTACCCCAAGCATGAGGCACACTGCAGCAGTATTGAATCCAGAAGCCTTGATACCCTCCATGGCTCTAAGACGTTGTTCGAGAGCATGATACATTTTTGCAGTTTCGGCAACTTCGGTGGCAAGGTTCACTTGGGGTTCATCAAGATCAATAACATCATGATGATCGTCGACATCATTCCTAAGAATGCCGGTGGGAGTTTCAACATTTTCATTATCATTCCTCCCATTAGCAGAAGTGGAGGGAGCAGCAGGAGTAAGCTTGGCAACACTTTGATGTAGTTCTTCTTGACCCTTGATCACGGCATGAAGGGTTTCCATAAGCTGATCCATGCGAGTACCCATGGTGTCCATATCTCGGTGGAGTGCATTCTGGTTCTCTTAAAAAATATCCATTAGCCTTTGTTGGTTGCCTCTGGTACGGTAAGGATGTGGAGAAGTCGTCTTTGCTGTTTACCGAAGTCTTTTTGAAAAGGGACCCCAATGAGTTTTTGTTGTGAAAAATGAATGCATGGTAGTATGGATGAATGCTTTATCTTCATTTCTGAGGAGACCCAAAGACTCGTCTATCTTTTAAAATTTTCCCGTTTTTTTAAAAAGCTACGTCAACGAGACTTGTCTTTGGATTTCCATATATATATATATATATATATATATATATATATATATATATATATATATATATATATATATATATATATATATATATACATGATGATATAATGTCATGGTATGCTATAGTATGAAGTCTCAGCTCCATATATTCTGGATAATCATTGCGTAGTCCGTTGCACAGGCTGAAAGTAACAGGATCAAAAGTCCGACGTCACAGGCATGGAGTCAAAGTTACCACCCATAAGGTATGTACTAGGGGTCTATCACCTGCCGAACAAGGTTCTAAAGAGTTCTCGAAGTCTACGCTCTTCCTTTGGATATTACCGACGTCCCAATTACTTGGTAATCAGTAATATTCGCAGGAAAAACCTGTCCGAGCGTAATACCGCGTGACAACTACTTTTGGATTACCCCGTTATAGTCTCTGCACTGCACCTAGAAGGCCATGATGGGTTAGTGGTTCTACGACCCTCAGCTTCTTGAGTTCCCAGGTCGAAAGCAACGACGTCTTCCCGATTACTCGGTAAACATCACTACTTTCAAGGGGACCTCCACTGAGTGGGGGATTTTCATGCCTCCTTCTTCGGGATTACTCCCTCAAAGTTAACATGACTATACCACCCGTCCTAATCTTATGTGTAACCCAAGTCCGGGTATAGGACTTATCAAATGTAACCACCAAACCCAACATCACAATGTATCTAGAATATGTGAGTAGCAACAATATATGCAATATATACAAATAAAACAATAATAAAATAGTAAAATAAAGTAAATAAATAAACACCCAAAAAGGCAAATAAACAAAACTAGGAGAGACTCGCAAAAAGTCTCCAGCAGAGTCGCCAGCTGAAGCAACTGGCAGAAAACACAGAGCCTCCACCAAACTTTATTTATCCCAAAGGAAGGGGAAATATCGATAAAACCACAAGGGAATAAATAAGATGGTCTTGCGACCAAAAGAAAGGGTAAGGGAGTCGGTTATGCAAGGGGAAGGTATTAGTACCCCTCACATCCGTTGTATTCAACGGGATCCATTTTGTTTGCTTGTCTTAAAGGGTGTATTTATCTACAACTATGCTTGCTTAAGAGGAAATGAATGGTTTTTGATTATTGTGTTCGTGAGAGTTTCGCGACCCTTTGCCTACGTATCCAATGAAGGAATCAGAACACCGTAGTTCCTCTAGAAAATAGTTTGTTTGTTTGTGTTTTTTAGTGGGCAATGTTAACGCACACATTCTAGCAATAGGCACGGCCAGTATCGCGGTAGAACGAAGATAACATGCCCTTTGGGGGAAGCTTTGATTGGTTGAGTGTTTTGCGAGTTTTAAAATAAATTCAAGTAATGATTAAAAGTGTTTTTGGATTTTTGATTTGTGACTGTTGAGTTTTAATTACAAAAGAAAAAGGTTAAGGGGGAAACTAAAAATCTAATTGTATGTTATGTACAAGTGGACTAAAAGTCTATTTCGACATAAGGCGATCGGAACGGGGTTTAATCGCCTCATGGAGATACCTAAGATATGGTTTCAAGGTTTGAACAAATAAGGAAACTTAAATTATAAATATTTTTATGGCTTCATAAATCAAATCTTAAATAAATTATGAACTCAAAAGTAAGCTAGAATCTAATTCCAAAATATTCTAATATATATTTTTGTGATTTTTATAACTAAGCAAAATAACAAAAGATGTTAATTAAAATAAATCACATATTGAGATAAACAAAATTACCAAATTAAATTTAAGCTAATTAATAAGAATTATCTGATTAATCGAAAAGGTGATTATTTAGTTTTTTAAAAACTAAAACAACAAAAAAAAGAGTTAAGAAAATTCTGAAGTAATAAAGTAAAAAATAAATGAATAAATAAAGAGAGAGAGGGTGGTGCTAAGTAGAACATGGGGAGAGGTAAGAATTTAAATCCTATTTAACTATTACAACCATATCAAAATGTACAATGCAAGAAATAAAAGAAAAGATTTGTTTTGTTTTTGTTTTGAAAAAGGTTTTTTTTTTCTGTTTTAATAAACTAAAAGAAAAAATAATTAGTTAATGAAAGAAAATGTTTTTTTTATGTCTTTTTTATAAAAAAATAAAAATAGTACTAATAATAAAATAAAAGAGAAAAAAGGAAATATAAAGAGAAATAGGATCAGCATGTTGCTGAAAGCAAAACGAAAGGGATCAGAAGTTCTGATGCTAGGCGCGATGTGGTCCAGAATGAAACGTCAGAGGTGATCAGAAATTCTGGGTTGATACCAATGGAATCCTGAAAGAAACGTTAGAGGGCAGAAAAAAAAGAAGTTTTGGGTCGCTACATGCTGAAGTTCTGAATGTTAGAATAATGACAAAAATTCAGAAGTTTTGTGCGTGTTAACAGTGAGGAAATTTCAGAAGTTCTGTATGTGTTAAAACAGTGAGTAGAACTCAAAAGTTCTGTATTACGCCTCATTTTCTCCCTTACATTAGTCAGAATATCTGTAACTTGTTCAGATCTTAATAACTTCAAATCAGAAGGATAAAAGCATGACAGTTTGTAGAAGTTCTAATCCTAATTATGAGCCTAGCATTATTCTAGAAGTTCTGATCCACAATTTTTTCTACTTATGCAATGATATGGGAAGCATCAACATCATAGTATTTACATGTTAAATGATGTTTTGAATGAGATTTTCAAAGTTAGAATGACTTACCTTGAACCTGAAGTGTGGGTTTAGGATTTGAGCTATTGCCTTTGAATGTTCTGGGGTTTGCACGAACAGGAAACATCAATGTTAGGTTCTTTGTTTCAAAGGGAAAAACAAAGGTTTTTGATTTGGAAAATTCTAAGTTTATGAGTGTTTCTTTTTTTCTCTCTCTTTTTTTTCCGTGTATTTGATAATCCTCTCTTCAAAAGCCAGCCCTTTGAACGTGTGATGGAATAAACTATTTATAGATAGATTTGATGTGGTTTTGGGGGGAAAAACAAATGAGTTTTAAACACTTTTGGCATACTGTTCCTTTGATTTTTAATCACAGTTTTGGTATGCTAATTTGGTGCAATTATGGGGTTTGAGAAAAACGCAGGCGTGGACTGGAACAACAGCACCTTGGAGTGTTGTGGCAGCTGGTGGAAGGGCCGTATCATAATAGCACAGCTGATTGGGTGGAACGAGGTTTTGGGGCTTGATGATGTTCTAAATGGAAAGCAGAACATAGCCTTTATGTGCTGAAGAATGAAACTCTGAGGAGTCATGTTCTGATCAAAGAATAAAGCCTCCATATGTTCTGACTGAAGCGTGGAACGTAACCTCCATATGCTGAGGAGTTATGTTCTGACCAAAGAACACAACCCCCAAATGTTCTGACTGGAGAGCCATGTTCTGAACCGTCCTTGCAAATTCTGATTTCACTTGTGTGGAATTTGGCCCAGAAGTTCTGAAATCTCTTACCACTTAGAAAATTTTCCAAGTATTTTAAAAAAATTGATTTCTTTCTTTTCTCAAAGTAGTTTCTGATTTTTGACTTCTTGATGAACCAATTTCTTGTCTTGATGAAATATAATTGTTGAAACTTGATTTTTTTACCAAAAGTCAAAGTTTGACTTTTCAGAGTGCATTTGACCATTTTGCCCTTGTGAATGACTTTCTTGGAAAATTGTGATTCAAGACTTGAAACTTGATAGAAGTAAACCTGAGGGTCCATGATGATCCTTTGTGAAATGAGAGGGCACATTTTGGGGTACGACAATGTGCAAAAGCTCTAAAACTCTTGAGGTGAAAAGATGTTGAATCTTCTTATGGGACATTTTTGTCTACTTCCTAATTTGACATTCACCACAAATTATCCCTTCATCAATCTTTAGCTTGGGAATATATCTAATAACTTCCTTTGATTAGATATTCTTCATACCCTTCAGATGTAAATGTCCAGCTTTTGATGCCATAAATTTACTTCATCATCTTTTAACATTAAGCATGTTAAGAGACATTATGTAAAACTCCATAGGTAGCAATTGTCTTTTGATTTGGTTCCCTTCATAACCACCTCATTCTTATCATTTGTAATCATGCATTCAAATTGAGTAAAGTTAACTTTGAGACCTTTATCACTAATTTGACTGATACATATCAGATTTGTTGTTAGCCCTTTTACAAATAACACATTATCAAGACTAGGTTGTCCAGCATAATCCATCTTTCCAACACCTTTAATTTTGCTCTTTGACCCATCTCCAAAAGTGACATACCTAGTAGCATGTGGTTTAATGTGCACTACGAATTTCTTAACACCGGTTACGTGTCTAGAACAACCACTATCAGAATATAAATCCTCTCTAGTTGAGGCTTTGAGAGAAGTGTAAGCTATGAGTCCATATGAGTCATGGTGAGGAGCTCCTCTTGTCTTTGCTTTAGTATTAACGTCTTTCCTTCTATAAGGAGTCCTATGGTTGGGATATCCATACAATTTGTAGCAAGTGGACTTCAAATGACCAAACAATCCACAACAGTGACATCTCAATGGCTGATACATGGGACTATAATATATTCTTTGATGTCTCTGCTGATTTTGGGAGATGTGCCTTGACATCTTCTGTTCTTGTTTCATCTTTTGGGGAAAAATCAAGTACTTGCTTGTTGTTCTTCACATATTGGTCATTGTAACCAAGACCCTTCACATTCCCAACATTCTTCTCAGTTTGAAGAATCTCATTCAGCACAGTGGTGCCTTTGTTTACCATTCTCACTGATCTGGTCAGATTGTGAAACTTTGATTTTTGCAATATTACCTCCTCTCTAAGATTTGTAATGATAGATAGGTGTTATTCTTTCTCAGCCTCCAATTGATTAATAAATAGCTTTTGCTACAATATTCTTTGACACATTTTCTCATTCTTGAGGCACATCTTTGTGAACCCAGTAGCTAGTTCACTATCAGTGAGTTCTCCAACATATGATACTTTATCAGATTTATAGGATTCTTTATTAGATCTACATTGTGATACGATGGCAGAACCGACTATTATACTGGTTTTGCATTTGTGTTCACAAATGTTGCGGTAAGAAAGAGTCGCTACCGGCTTTTCTTTTATCCAACAAAGGAAAGGGTAAAAAGAACAGAAAAAAGACCTTTCGAGAGTTTTCTGAGTAAGGGGGGTAGATTATGGAAAGGGAAGGTGTTAACACCCTTTCCATCCGTAGTTTTCTACGGGCTCTTAGATGCTTAGCTCATTTTGAAATACCCTTTTCTTTGTGTGTATTGAAAAGTATTTTTGAAAGCGCCTTAGTGTGGCAAACTTTGTAATGTTTCTCGAAATAGTAGAGAACGTATACAAAGTGTTTGAAAATGATTTTGAAAGAGGTTTTGTGTAAGTGTAAAAATTGTTTGAGCATAACATCTAGAAACTATCTACTTTTACTCGAAAGGGTTGTTCTTTTCCCCTTTTCCTTTAGACAATGCTATCCTATTATTAGTGAGTAGGTAACCCTAGTTGTTGGAGGTTTGAGGGGCATTCGAAGGGACGTTTATAAAGTCACAAAGGCAACTGGGCAAGAAATATTAGTAACTACCTGTGATACGGTGGCATAATCGACTATTAGATTGGTTTTGTGTTTGTGTTTGCAAATATTGCGGCAAGCAAGAGTCGCCACCGACTTTTCTTTTATCCAACAAAGGAAAGGGTGAAAAGAACAGAAAAATACCTTTTGAGAGTTTTCTGGGTAAGGGGGTAGATTATGGAAAGGGAAGGTGTTAGCACCCTTTCCATCCGTAGTTATCTACGGGCTCTTAGATGCTTAGCTCATTTTGAAATACCTTGTGCTTTGTGCGTTTGAAAAATATTTTGAAAATGCCTTAGTGCGGCGATTTTCTTTATGATAACCCTTTTATTAGTCCTCAAGAGTGTTGATAAAGCATTTAAAATTGTTTTTGAAAGTTGTTTTTGTGTAAGTGTGAAAATTTATTTTTGAGCACAACATCTAGGAACTATCTACTTTACTCGAAAGGGTCGTTCTTTTCCTCCTTTCCTTTAGACAATGCTAGCCTACTATGAGTGAGTAGGTAGCCATAGTCGTTTGGATGTATGAGGGGCATTTGTAGGTCATCGTACAGTTATAAAGGCAACATATAAAGACGCTTTAGCAATTTTGTTTAAGGGACTAGATCATTTACCAAAAGGCAACACTGTAGGGTCATCGAGGGACTATGATCTTTTGATTTGAGGTTCTTTGCTAAAGCGTCCCTGTGATACGGTGGGAGAACTGACTGTGGTTTTGCGTTCGTATTCGCACTTGTGCGGTTGAGCAAGAGTCGCCACCGACTTTTTATTTTATCCTAAAGGAAAGGTTTAAAAAAGCACAGCAAAAACCTTTTGAGATATTTCGTGGGTTCGGGGGGTAGATTATGAAAAGGGAAGGTATTAGCACCCTTTTCATCCATGGTTATCCATGGGCTCTTAGTTACTTGGTTTTTTAGATCACTTGCCTTGATTTTCGATTGCTTGAAATTGTGGTGTGTGTATGTGTTTTTGAAAATGTTTTTGAAGAGATGCCTTGTCTTAGGCGACCAATGTATTTGACTCGTGTTTGAGTGTTTTACAAAAGTGTGGATCTTTTCGAAAAGATGTTTCAAATGTTTTTGAGAGTTTGTTTGAAAGTATTGTGGATTGTGGTTTTTGAAAAGAAAGCAAGTGTTTTTGCAAGTTGATCTCAAGTAACTAAGAGTTTTGTCTACCCTATTGTACTCAAAGGTTTTCTCTATGTTTTCAACCCTTTTTAACAATTTTGTTCCACCATTGAAATTGGTGGACAATCTTGCGTTTAGGAAGTTTATTCGGGACGGGCGCGGGTCATCGTATGGACCATGAATGCAATGATGCCAAGTGTCTTTGGCAATTTGCTTTGAAGGGACTTGATCATTCCGTTTAGGCAACACTTTGAGGGACTTATGATCATTTGAATTCGTTTTGCCAAAGATACTCGACGTGCAAGCATGGCCCATTTTGGAAGGCAACATGTGGGATTACCCTAGAGGGTGCAAGGGTGATTGTGTATTGATTTCATGTATTTGTCTTGTATTAGGTTATCTTGCGTTTGATTTTATATACATGCAAACCCTAGGTCTAACCATGGTATAATTGAAAGCGGTAAATTGCGAAAATGTAAAATCTACGCTATTACAAAGTAAGTATCCGGGAGTGGGGGTACAATGTTCACAAATGGGGATGAGACTTATAGTATCCAATAAGTTACAACCAAATCGAATTTGTGATCAAATGTAAATGACGAATATACAAATATAAGCAAATGTGTATAGGGGCAATGTGAATGTATTGTGTAAGTGTACAAGTATATGCGTACGTGATTATTTACAGGTGCGACAATGTGAAATTAATGTGTATTAAGGTATTGTTTTAACCTAAAGAAAAATTAAATGTTCATTTAATTAATTAGTCTTGTAATCTTGTATTTTGATATGTATGAAAAGAAAGTTTTAATGAAAAGAAAATGTTTTCAATTATATTATGTATCAAAATGTATTTGTTTATTATATACAAAAAGTATTTTTTAAATAAAAAATCAAGGATTAAATTATGTATAAAAATGATGTTTTAAGAAAAGAAAATATTTCTAAGTTTTAATTATGTATACAAAAAAGTATTTTTATTAAATGTTTAAGAATTTAAATTAGAAAAAAAAAGGTATTTTCATTCGTTATGTACAAAAATATTTTAATTAAAAGAAAGGGAAAATGTTTTCAATTTTAATTATATGGTGTAAAAAATGTATTTTATGTATATGTGTTTAATATATATATTCAAAAGTGTTTTAAATTAACTAAATTAGGTATATAGAAAAGTGTTTTAATTATATGCTTAAAGAAAAGATATATTTTCAATTAATTATGTATATTAACAAGAGTGTATTTTTATTAAAAAATATATTAAGTTTAGAAAAAGGATATATTGTTTTAAGATGTTATATATAAAAAGAAAAGTTAGTATTTAAAATAAATTTGTTTATATATAAAAAGGTGAGTTAAAAATTTGTTTTACAATAAAAGAGATTAAGGCTTTTGAATGGGAATTCATTGGGCTTCAGGCGTTGGGGAAAAAGGGTTAGGCCCAGAGTTGAAACAAGTGTTTTAGGGTTTGAGGTTTTTGTCTTCAGTCTAGGGTTTGTACAGCGCGCCGTTCATGGAGTTTCGTTCATCTCGTCTTCCTCGTTTGCTTCTGATCCTTCCTGCCTCAGCCACCAGCACTACCTCGTCCTCCCCCTCACGTTCGCTTAGGCAACGGTGAACCAAGGTAATGGCATGTCTCAAATTCGTTAAACATTTTAGATTTGCATGTTAAGGTTTTCTGATTTGTTGAATCTGATTCTATGTTTTAATGCGTTTTTGCTTGTCTTGTGTGAGGTATGAAAGGAAAGGAGAAAACGAAAACTACCTTGACAGAGGGGAGGAGGAAAATGGAAGTGCTCAGGAGGCTTGACGAGCGGAGGGTGTTGATGTTTACGCTTTGAGCTCCCTGGTATTTCTGTACTACCTCTTTTGCCTAGGGTTTCATGACGATTGAACTGAAAACTCTATTTCTTGATGTTCACCTCTTTCTTCTTCTTCTTTGTCACTGTATGCTTGTTGTCTTTGATGCTTCTGTACGCTTTCTTCTGTTGCCTATCTTGACATGTTTCTTCCTTGACTGTCTCTTCGTTGCCTGTGTTGTTCTGCTTGCTTATGTTGCTTATCTGATTGCCCAATGATGTTATCTTCCTGAGGGCTCGTGGGGTTTGGATGTTTTGAAAGGTTTGATGCAATAGGAAAGGTTTTAGGTTCTGATAGGGTTTATACAGTTGGTTTCATATTTGGCCTTGAACAGGTTTTTGATGTTTAGGCCAAGATTTTGGTGATGCTTTGGTAGGCTGTGGCAATGCAGACAGTAAGTTTTTTAACTCTTTGCAGGTTTGTATGTTGGTTTAGGTTAATGCAGGTATGAGGTTTAGACAGTTTTGAGTTTTAGGCCATATTGTTTTTGACAGTAGTAATGGTATTGGACTTGGTTTATGTTTTGGCTGTTGAGTGGCTTGACAGTAGGGTGGTGTGCTTCAGCAGGTTTGGCATATGCAGGTTTCAGGTTTAGACAGGGGTTGTTTAGGCCATGATTTTGGTGGTGCTTAGGTAGGCTGTGCTTCAGGTTTAACTGGTTATGCTTGCAGGTAAGAATGGTTTGCTTCTGGTTGATGGCCTTAACAGGTATGATGAGGCTTTTGGAAATAAAGCTAATGCAGGTTATGGTTTTGAGGTGTTTTTGGTTTATGCAGTTTGTATATTTCTCCTTTGTGTTCCTCCCTTGTCCTGAACTGTGTTGTTCTTTTTGTATATGTTTCTTATCTATGCCTGCCTAAAGCCTAAAAACCTGCTTACTTTTATCTCTCCATTCTCTCTCAGTACAGCAAAAGAAAATGTTAAAATATGTTTGTTGCTGTACCTAGTTCTGAAAGTGGCCATTGGGAAATGATGAAAAGTGAATAGCTTGCTTGCATAATAGATTTCCTCTGCATTCTTCATCTTTTCTTTGACAGCTTTGAGTAGACTCTTTGGTATTTTTGACAGCAAGTTGTACTTCTTTTCTTCTTTGATATCTTTGTGCAGTAATTTGTACCTTTTGGCATTTGACAACAAGTTACAATTTGGATTTTCAGTTTGGTTTGAACTTGCTTCTGAACTATGCAGTTTGACATTTTGAACTTATGCATTTTTGACACTTTGCATTTTTTCTCAACTTTGCATTCATGATTTAAATAAAATTCTTCCCTCTTTGTGAACCGGGAGAAATCCCGTGATTTGCGGAGAGGGTTAACTGCTCCCAATCAGTGGCCCTTAATGATGAATTTCTTTTATCTGTCTTTATTTATTTATCAGTCACTGACTTTTCTCCTTTTCTTTTGCAGATGAATAAAAATGGATGGAGGGGTACTAAATGAAGACTGAAGAATTAGAAAAATAGGATAGTTTTTCTTTTTATTTAATATTTAAATTAATGTAAAACCATTGTTTGTAATTAAATTATAAACAATAATTGTACAAATAATTCAAGAATCAATAAAAGTCTTTATTATCCAATCAGTTCTATTTCCTCTTTCTTTATTGTTTATCTATTATTTAAAATTCTTTGAATTAAAATAATTGAAAAATAAATTTCAATCACTTAATTTAGAATAATAAATAATTTAAATAAACAATACTTTAGCACATTGATCAGTTAAACCTGGTATCTCTAAAGCGAATCAATAGTTAATCGAATCACTGATCAGGCGCATTCCCTTTTCACCGATTTTTACCAATCACTATAAATCCAAACTGCATATATCTTTGACTGGCTCAAACAAACCAACTTGAATTCAAACCAACTGCCTCTTTTACTGATTAAATCAAAACAATGCGAATTCAATCCGAATCTCGGAATAACTTGCAAAGTGCTGTGGAATTTTAATCTTTCTGAGAATATGCCTATAAAACCTTAATTCCTGATTAAATGCCAACGAACATTCGCCGGATCAAAATTGAGCCAAAATCAACCAAAACCCTAAGCCGATTGTGTGAACTGTTCTAGAGCCCTGAAGAATCAGTAAAACCCTAATTTTTTCTGACTGACGAGAAAAGTCCGTTTGACCGATTCTTGAGCCAATCTGAAAAATCAGGAAATGCCTGAAGCTGTGATTTCTTGTGGAAAAATGCGAGGGCAAATTTTGGGGTACAACAGTTGCCCCTGTTCAATCTTCTTGGACCTGAAGAGTTAGATTGGCAAGTTTGCCTTTCGCGACTTGAAGGTAAAAGAAGATTGGACACTAAAGTGCCCAGAAAATTTGCACTCGGCGATGTGATGGTAGAGGTGAATGGGCTTACAGATGCCATTTGGTGATGGGCTTAAAGATGCCACCTGGTATGATAGAGTCTTGTCGGGGGATGGGCTTAGAGATGCCATCTGAGAATGGGCTTAAAGATGCCATTTGGCGACTGCTGGTAGGAGGATGGGCTTATAGATGCCATCTGGACATGTTGAACTGTATGTCAATGGTGAGTGGACAAGTATCAGAAGGGCATCCATGTTTCAGAACATCTCTGAATTGGGAGGTCCGAATAAGCAATAGGTTGTCATCCATGTCTGGAGAATCCGTAAATTATTTTCAGGAGTTGAGATTGAATAAGCAATAGGGCAGCATCCGTTGTTGGGAAGCGTCCGTAAACTATTTTCAAAAGTTGAGAAGAGTCTGAACAAGTTGGTAGATTGACATCCGTTGTAGGGAAGAATCTGTAAACTGTTTTCAGAAGTCTTGGGGTTGAAGAGGAACCGGTGTAGGGTTTCCTGGTGACGCGTTTGAATGGATCTGGAATAAATATCAGAATGTCGCCGTGTCCGGGTCACATCTGAACTATTTCTGGATGAATCTCAGAAGATGATCTGGGTCTGTAGACTGATCTTACCTGAAAAGGCAAAGAGTTAGTTGTATGCAACGTTATGATGTATGATGCAATGTATGTGACATCAATGTTTATGACATGAGTGTGATGAATGCGCATGTAAGCTGATGAGCTGTCTTGCTGGGGATAGATGAATCTTGGATGGCTGAAGATAAAAGCATCTTGACCGCTGCCGGGAAAATAAATCCTTGGCTGTTGCTGGGGAAGAGAATTCCTGATGACCTCTATTGGGGAGTTCCAAACTAGTATACTCATGTTGGGGAGGTAAGATTGAGAACCTTCAGCTCGGTGGGAAGTAACTCTGGCGACTTCACTGGGGAACTCAAGATTTGCCCTCCCAAAACTCTGTGGGGAGAAGGTTCAATGGTCTGGCTCCGCTGGGGATTGATAACTTGAAGTTTTAGCTTTGCTGGGGATAATGAAGCTTGACTCTGAGTGGAGTTAGCTTGAGAAGAATCTGAACAAGCGATAGGTTAACATCCGTTACTTGGAGAACCCGTGAACTGTTTTCAGAAATCTTGAGATTGAATAAGCAATAGAGCAGCATCCGTTGTTGGGAAGCGTCCGTAAACTGTTTTCAAGGGTTGCATCTGAACAAGCTGATAGATTAACATCCGTTGTTGGGAAGAATCCATAAACTGTTTTCAGAAGTCTTGAGAAGGATCTGAACAAGTGATAGGTTAACATCCGTTTACTTGGAGAACCCGTGAACTGTTTTCAGAAATCTTGAAGTTGAATCAGCAATAGAGCCGCGTCCGTTGTTGGGAAGCGTCCGTAAACTGTTTTCAGAAGTCTTGAGAAGGATCTGAACAAGTGATAGGTTAACATCCGTTTACTTGGAGAACCCGTGAACTGTTTTCAGAAATCTTGAAGTTGAATCAGCAATAGAGCCGCGCCCGTTGTTGGGAAGCGTCCGTAAACTGTTTTCAAAGGTTGCATCTGAACAAATTGGTAGATTAACATCCGTTGTTGGGAAGAATCCGTAAACTGTCTTCAGACGTCTTGAAGAGGAACCAGTGTGGGGTTTCCTGAGGATGAGTTTGTGTAAAACTACATCGGGTTTTTGAACATTTTTGACATTCGAATGCCCCAAGTGGTGATGTAGATAATTTCCTGGCTTGTTACAGGTGTTGATCCACAATCAGTCGTCCACAGATGTTTTCCTGGCTTGTTACAGGTGTTGATCTGGAACTTAAGAAAAGTTGGTCAAGGAGATATTGTCCTGGCTTGTTACAGGTGTTGATCTCTGACCTGAGAAAGAAAGATGGTTCCCTGGCTTGTTACAGGTGTTGGTCTTCAATCTCTTCAGACGTGCCCTGGCTGGATACAGGAATCGAGTCTGGAAATAGTCGTCAACAGATATGCCCTGGCTGGATACAGGAATCGAATCTTCAAACTCTTCAGACATGCCCTGGCTAGATACAGGAATCGAGTCTGGAAATAGTCGTCAACAGATAGGCCCTGGCTGGATACAGGAATCGAATCTTCAAACTCTTCAGACGTGCCCTGGCTAGATACAGGAATCGAGTCTGGAAATGTGATAGTTGATTTGTTGAACACTTTTGACATTCGAATGCCCCAAGTGGTGATGAAGGAGTCTTGAATCAGATTACTCTGCATATTGAGAGATTTCTTGAAATCTTGACTGGACTGCCCAAGATTAACTGGATTTTGAAAGATCTGTTTGGACCTTGACTGGACTGCCCCAGGTTAATTGGATGGTGCTATGTCCTGCCCCTTGTTGATAGGAGATTTGATGGAAGTGTTATCTTCTTGAAGTGATTTTTTACTTACCGAGAGAGTTTTCGTTCCTCCGAACATTCGCTGTATGAATTTCTTCGCTGTCAAACAAAAAGCCAACTGCAGACAATGATATTCAAGAAATGTAAAGTTTATGTTTGTCTTGAAGTTTTGAATAATGCATTTTTAGCGGAAAACTTTTCATAAGACTAGTCAACACAAGATTTAGAGTAAAGCCTTACAGGAGTCAGGATACCTTTGGTAACAGTATGCTTTCGAACTAACCTATGCTTCAATTAGGACTTTTGCAGGGTTGTAACGTGGTCTGGTTCACGGTTTAAGAAACAAAGGATATAGGCTCAAAGTATATTTGTACCCACCCGTTCTTCGTGATGTCCTTCATACCTAAGCTCAGTTAATTGTGCGTCACCCTCTGTTTTGAGTTTTGAACGACTTTTGGGCGATGGTTCACCAGTTGAATTTGGGGGAGACAGTCATCATCTCCTTCTTTCTTTTTCAACCTTTTTCATGTTGTTGAGGATTTTGTAATGACCTCACTATTTTGATTTTGATTTGTTATCCCTAACTTTTGCCTGACTGTTCCCGTTTTTCGAGATTACAGTCAGCGGGATGCCCCAGCTTTCTTAAGCCTCCTTTATAGGTTTTGACTTGGTGGGCTTTTCTCTTTTGAGAGATTGACTGTCTATGGGATAGGGGACCACCCTTGTCTTTTTATTTCAAAGGAATGCTTTCTTTTTTGACATCGTTCGTTGTATTACGAACTGAGAGTTTGCGACTTCGATGCGCATTTTCTTTTGAATTAAACTGAGAGATTACCCTGCCCCAGGTTTATATCAAAGGTTTTGATCGTTTAGAACAGAAAACTCCTACTTCTTTGGCTCGAAGGGGTTGACTAGGGATTAACTTCCTTATAACTCCAGTGTTTGGGAATTGAAAGAAATGCCTGTACATCATCAGCAAGGTCTGTTCAAAAGCATACTGTATAAGATCATGGTATTGTTTCGTCATCCTCCCTCTAAAGGCTTATAGCTTTTTATCAAGAGTCAAATATCATAAAGAAAAGCATAAGAGTAGTGAAACGAATGGATGAATTCAAGACAAACATATGCAATGCATTAATGAAAATAGAGTTTAACATCAACAAATAATTGTTTGACAGCAAAAGAAATTACAACTTTGAAAATTCAAAAAGAAGCAAAAGTCTTTCAGCTTGAGTTTCGTCATTTCAAGTGGAGAACCCTTTAACGGAAGATTTTCATCTCGCCGTCTGGCATGAATTCCAGCACCCCAATGTCGATTAGATCTTGAATCTTGTTCTTCAAGGCCCAACAGTCGTTGGTGTCGTGTCCTGGGCTGTAGGAATGGTAAACACAAAATGCGTCGGGATGATAGTTAGAAGAGGAGGTATTGAGCTTCTGAGGAGGGTCCTTTACGGTAAGCAAGTTGACCTCCAACAGGCGCTTCAGTATGAAAAATGATGGTATTTCAGTCTCCGTAAACTGTCTTCCTGACGTTTCTTGCTTACGCCGATTACCCCGTTGACGCTGGCGAGGTTGTTGATGAGCTTGTGACCCTGAAGCAAGCAAAGGAGCTTTCCCCTTGTCTTCTTGAGTGGATGGAGGTTGAGCGGTGACTTGCTCTTTGTTGTACCCCAAAATTTGCCCTCCCATATTTCTCAAAACATTTCAAGAAAAATTCACAAGTCCAACCCGGCGCGTCATATTCAGGTATTCTTTCGCCAAGATATCTCTGATAACGTATTCTCAAATTCAGGTTCGGCTCAAGAGTCAATTCTTTAAAGAAGGTATCCGAATGTGTGAGTTTTCTCGAAGAAATATGGTGAAAAAGTGGGCTGAAAGTGCAGTTTTTACGCGCTAAAAAATTCATAACTTGAAGATCTTGGCTCGTTTTGAACCCGTTCCGGTGGCCAAAATTCCGTCTTGACATTATCTACGTTTTCATCTCTCACGGCTGGAAGCCAATTTCGATCAGAAGGTCTTCAAAAATGTGGATTTATTAAGTATTTTCGTGCAGAAAATTTGTGACAGAAGTTTATTTGCGTCATGTTCAAAAAATCATAACTTGGTCGATTTTCATCGTATCGAGCTGGTTCTGGCGTCAAAATTTCACAAATTGAGTTGGCTACATTTTCACAGAAGGTATTGATTTCAAAAGGTATTCAAAAGGCCTTCATTTTTTGCTCAGAGTGCGTGATACACCGAAAATCCTGAATGTTGAATATTATTTCATCTGGGCCGAAACTTCGAAAATTCATAACTCGGTCAATTTTTATCGGATTAGGCTCATATTTTTACACAAGGTCCCTGAATCATAGATCTACAACTTTGCTTCAAAAGTCGAGACCAAATTATGCACCGATCAATACCAGTTTTTTATTGAAGAACGTGTCAGAGTCGACACTGGAGCCCAAAATAAGTTTGTCTGAGCTGAAACTTCAAAAATTCATAACTAATTCACCGTTTATCCGATTGAGTCGATTTTCGGACAGGAGTTAGTTCTCGATGTCGGCTACATTTTGTTTTCACACTTCAACTTCAAAAAATGCACTTAAGTCCCTGCAATTTAGCCTGGAAAGTGACAAATTCAAGTGAATATTGGAGGCCCAATTGCACATTCAAAGCCCATTTGCTTTACCCTAATTTTCATTATATAATCACCTTCTTTTCACACAAACCAGGAGAAGAGAAAAAAGGGAGAAAAAACCTTGCCACAACACTGTTGGAATATCAAACTCTTTCAAGAACCCTAAAACCTTGAAATCCTTATTACAAATCCCTCTCTCACTATAAACAAGCCATCACAGTTATAAACCAACACCTCACTACTTCTTCAGTAAGGGTAAGGCTGGCTTGATCTCCATGATCCAAATGACATAAAAGCATTCATGTCACTACTTTTCCAGTAAGGGTAAGATTGATTTGATCTCCATGATCAAAAGGGTATAATCATTCATACATGCCATATTGTGCCTAAACATTAAATTTCTTCATATATTGGCTTTATTTTCATTTTATGATTTTATTTAATGTGTTCGTGAGATTCAACACTGCAGATTTAGACAGGATCCCATGCAGGTTCATTAAGGAACGTTGAGGCCAAAAGCCAAATGGCCAAAAGCCAAAAGCCAAATGGACAAAGTAGAACATTTTATGCATGACACCAATACATGGCGAGGCAGACATTAAGCCAGACATTAAGGAACGTTGAAGCCAGAACACAAATGGCCAAAGGCCAAAAGCCAAAAGCCAAATGGCCAAAGTAGAACAACTTATGCATGAAACTCAATCCAATGTCCAAAGAATGCAGACCACGGTACTCAGGAGTCAATACTTCAAAAAACCTCCCCTTGGGCCAGACACCCCCTATGATTTGCTCAATTTTTAATTTTTATTTGTTTTTCCTTTTTATTCTTTTAATTGTTTTTTAATTGTTTTCTTTTAATTCCATAAAATAATTTTCATAATAAATATAAAATACAGAAAAATCAAAAAAATGTTTATTTTATTAATATTAATTTTACTATTATTATTTTTGTAAATAAACTTTAAACAATTAATTAGATTAATTTAGGTTTCAAAACTTTAATATTTTTCTTAATAAATTAAATATGTAGAAATTAGGGTTTTTAACTTTTTCATCATTTTTTTTAATAAATAATTTTCTCATCATTATTATTATTATTAACTACTAATTTATTTTGTAAATAAACATGTACATAAATTCTTTAGTAAATTAAGTTAAACTTTAACATTTTTCTCAAATAATTAAAAATAACTTAGAATTAGGTTTTCTTTTAATTTTAATTTTAATTTTCTTATTTCATAAATACAAAAAAAAACCTAAAAAACACTTCTTTTATTTCAATAAATAATTAATTAATTTTTAATTTCATTTAATTTCTTTAAAGGGTCCAACGCCCTCGAACGTTCTATTTTTATTTCTTTCGCACATTTATTTTCTTTCAAATATTATGTAATTGCTCAAGCCATGTAACTCGGACATTTTAAATTTCCCGCATTTTATTTCTTTATTTTATGTCAAATCGGGTCCTGGTTTAATTTGGCGATGTGGACCCGCGCCTTTGTAATAGTTTAGGAATTTTATCTTTCCGCACTTTTTAACTGTTAAATAAATGCATGCAAGAATGAATGACAAAAATAAAAACAAAACGTTAGATCACCAATAACCTGACAAGACAAAAATAAATGAATCTGACACACAAATCACACACCACCCCTAGGGTACGCCTCACTGTTGCCTTGCCTCGAAAGGTGATCGTCGAGTAGAGGATGTCTTAGTAAGTCCTCATGATCCGGGAACCTGGCATGAGGGTAGCTTCTAAGGTGTCTTCCCATTGCTCTGGTGATCACCATGTCCCGAACCTCGAATTGACCCGAACACCTCCAACGGTGGTGCTACCTACCTCTCAATGGTGGGATGGCATTACTTTAAAGGACATTTACACAGACGAATTCCTTAGGGTAGGTAGGTTCTCGTAGATACTTGCTCTAAATTTCAAACAAAATTCAAAAATACTTTTCACACCGACACCTTTTCAAAAAGCTTTCGAAAGCAATTTTTCAAACACTCTTGAGGACCGATACAAGAGTCGAACTGGAATTTTCAAAGAAACTTTTTAAAACCCACAATTGAAAAGCAAACAAACCATTTTGAAAACACAAATGAGCAAGTATCTAAGAGCCCATGGATAACCATGGATAGAAAGGGTGCTAACACCTTCCCTTTCTATAATCTACCTCCCGAACCGAGAGCAATCTCTTTAAGGAATTTTTCTGTGCTTTTGTCCTTTCCATTTGGAGAAAATAAAAGACGATGACGACTCTTGCTTCCGCGACATTTCGCGAACCAGCGTTAAACAGTCAGTTCCAGATCCACCGATCACAGAACTGGCGACTCTGCTGGGGAACAATCTTTATAAAGTGAGGTGTACCTTAGGATTAAGATCACTGTGTTTTCAATTGTATTGACTTGCTTGCTTTACTATTGTGGGTTGCATGGGAGTTACATAGATCCTAACTCGGATCTGGGGATACCCTGTTTAGGTAGCATAAGCTGTGAGGGACCTGTCCGAGGTAGACCAACACGGGTGAAACAGTGGCTACGTTGGTGTGGCACCTTGGTCTGTACCGATATCCCTTGTGTTGCAACGAGGAGAATATGGGTCTTCTGAGGAGTCATTAAGCACCAACAACCTTAGAACCTTAAATGACACAACTTGGCCATTAGAACAGTAGCAGTATGTTACGCCCATTGAGGCTAAACTCTCGTGATGGTTCTGGCCGCAAGAAAAGATTGCGATGTTGGAGTTTTTACCGATTGAGGGTAGTCAATGATATTGGGATCCTCTAAGAACCCAGTTACTTTGATAGGACAGGTATGAACCCACCAACTTCAAGAGGGTAATACCCAGACCTCATGCTGGCCTTAAACTCTAAGGGCTTCTCTTGTGTGACTTGCGTGTCTTCGTACTTGACTACTTGCATGCTTGTTATCTATCTGACACATGAACTACTTGCAGGTTTTGTTTATAGTCCTTAATTGGGACTCACAATAGGGTGTACTAACTACTTGCAGGTTCTGTTTATAGTCCTTAATTGGGACTCATGACAGGTTTTACTTGAGTTTCTTGCAGGTTTTGGTTTGCAGTCCTTAATTGGGACTCATAACAGGGTTACTTACATTGCCCCATGCATACCATAACATCATACCATTGCATACATCCTAACCCATTTCAAGGATCTCAAAGGCTTGTGATGCAGGTCATGATAAATCAAACATCTAGCAAGGGGCAAAGAGGATTTATTTTCCTCTAGCCGAAGTTGTCAGAGGCTATGACCCACTTGATATGGTGAGCTTTGACTCTTGAAGAAGGTTCCCCTAGCCAAGGTTGTTTGGAAAGCAAAATAAGGTTGATGACTTGAGTCAGGGGCTATGACCCACTCGATATGGTGAGCCTTGACTCTTGAAGAAGGACTCTCAACAACAGGAAGTTCCTTCAATCAAGCCACCGAATCCAAATGCTAACCAATTTTCTTGTTTACCCCGCGAGGTCCTTGAAAACATTACATGCATGTCATACTCATCATTGCATAACAGGTATCCTTGTTGCAGGTCACTTACCTTTCTCGCTGTTTATTTCAGCCATGGCTTCCCAACAAGATAACCAGGACCTTCACGCTCAAGAGACTCAGTTCAGGGAAATCTTCCTAGGTCTATCCAAGGGGCAGGAAGAGTTGAGGACACTCCTCATGGGGAATCTGATCAGAAAGAGTCCTGAAGATGACAAGGACGAACAGCTGAAACGTCTACAAGCTGAGGTAGACACATTGAAAACCCAGATGCTGGGGCAAAGGGCCCTCATTCAAGGTTTATCTCAGGAGCAAGGAGAGCTGAGAGCCATGATCAGCCAACTTCCTCAAGGCATGAAGCAACCAGCCCAAATCAGGGACCAGGTCATAGAATAGCTTCCAAGAAGGCAAAGGTCAGGTCCAATGAATAGACCTCTCCGAGTTGCTACTACTTCTCAGGTCTAACAACGACCGCGCCAAGAACAGCGGGTTGATCAGAACAAGTCAGACAAGCCTAAAAGGCAGTTCACCAAGATCAACATGTCGCTGGATCAAGCACTACAACAAATGTTGGAGGCAGGGCTGATCACCTTAAGGGCTCCTCTCCGGAATCCAAACACTTCTGCTCCTAACTATCATCCCAACGATAGGTGCGCATACTGAAGTGGTGAAAAACACAAGAAGGGGGGGTTGAATTGTAAAACTGAAATCTAAAGCAATGAACACGATATTTTTATCCTGGTTCGTTTGATCTCAAACTACTCCAGTCCACCCGTCAAGGTGATTTCGCCTCTCTCCAACGAGGTCTTAATCCACTATATTCAACTGAATATTACAGACTGCTTTAACAACTTCTAAAGCCTTCTTGATTCAAACCACAACCCGGTTTGTCAAGGTAACACTTTCTTACAAAGAGATAAAACTATGTGTGTGGATGTTTTCTACAAAACTGTATCACAAATGTGATGTATACACAAATTGAAGCTTAGAAACTAGATTGCTAAACAGTAATGGAATATCAGAGTGTATGGTTTAGCAAAACTGGTAGAACGAAGATTATGGTTCATCTTTTGTGCGTGTAGAGATTTTGAGAGCATTAACCATTTCAATCTTCAAAGCCTTGTTTATATAGCACTTGAAATGATGAACGTTGGATGCAATATTCTTGATTCAATGCTAATAACAAACTTTCCTTATTGAGCAGATCTTGTCTGGAATGAGGCCGTTGGAATTAATTTGCTTTCAATGCACAGTACCGTTGCTTACTTAATGCAAGTTCTGGCTTGGCTCATTCTGATTCTGCTTCGCTGCTGATGAACTATTGTGTTTCTGTATCAGAGTATTAAGCGCAGTCTTGTTCATCAGGCTTCAGCATGTACGTGAGTTGATCATCTGATTTTGACGTTCTAATGTAGCAACTTTTGATGCTGGTGTCTGAAATCAAGTTCTGATGCTGAATAGATGTGATCTTGCTTATTTCAATCAGCGTATCTGCAAGTCAGAACATAATAATTTCAGGCAGCAGATAGTTCATTCATGAAACTTATAAATACTATATCTTTTCACTTTGTTATCATCAAAACTCAAATATAGGGTAGTAGATTCAAACATTGTTCTAACAATCTCCCCCTTTTTGATGATGACAAAAACTAGATATTTTAAATGAAAATAACGTGAAAAGGTATCTGGAAAATGTATCAGAGTAAGAAGTACGGAGAAGTCAGAGTTAAGAGATACTCCCCCTGAGTTGATTACTTCCCTTTAATTATACGTGTTCTTCAGGATCAGATCTTTTTCTTTCTTTGAACATCAGATTATCAGAGTCTTTGACTTATCAGAAGCTTTATGTCAGAGCAGAGCTTCAGAGCTTTTCTTGTCAGAGCTTTGCTTTGGATCAGAACTTCATATTGATCAGAGCAACTTCATATTGATCAGAGCTTCTAGTCTTCAGAATGTCCAGGAGCTTCCTTGTGCCTGTAGACTTTAAACAAAACAGAAAAAAAACATTTCAAGTAGTAGAGTTAGAATGTTTGAGAATTTCTGTCTAGTTAGCCGTTATTGATTTAAATATCATTCTTGTTCTCCCCCTTTTTGTCAGCAATCAAAAAGTGTTGGTGATGTGCTAAAACAATTAAGATCAGAAAAACTAATTATATTAAGATAGTTCAGAATCAGAGCAAGAAAATATTACAAAACATAATCAAAACAGTACATCAGAAAATCAGGAAAACATGAAAAAGGTCATGCATGAAAGAAGATTTAAGGTTGAGGAGGCAAGCGTGTAAACAGGCTCTCCAGCATGGCTTGAATCTTTTCAGAAGTTTCATTTTGCTTATGCACCATGCTGACAATAGTGTCAATCTTGTTGTCCTGCACATCCATTCTTGCTTTCATCTTCTGATCGTTTTCATCCATCCGCTGCTGCAGACGTATGTTATTCAGCCTTAGTTCTTCCAGAGACTGCCTGTCCAAGGCAGCTTGAGAAGCATCAGAAGGAGGAGGCTTCTCAGAACTTTCAGCAACATCCTCTGCTTGACTTTCAGCCTGAATAGTCTTGTCTTCTTCTGATGGTTGCACCTTTGCAGCTTGCTGTTTCTCAGACCAAGGTTCACTGTCCAGAGGGAGCACGTCCTCTTTCAGAAGCATACTTCCAGCTTCATTCAGAAGTTTGCTGAAATTGTGTTGTGCCTGTTCATAGTTGATATCCTGCAACTTTAGGGCTTCAGCACGTACCCAACGTCTGAACTGTGACCAGAGCTGATCAGAAGCAGCTGGGTCAATCATCCCAGGATAGACTTGCTTCAAAGAAGCAATCCATTGCCGCACACCTGTTTCAAAATTCAAAATACCAGAGCCAACATCTGGTTGCTTTGGTTTTGGGATGGCAATTTTGTGTTTTAGATCAGCAAGACGGTCAAGACTGGTTAAGTCAATGAAAGTCCTGCTGGGGTTTTCAGAGGTTTTCTGAGCAGCTGTTTGTTTTGGAGAAGGGGTATCAGAGTCAGATATTTCGATTGGAGTGGGTGGTGTTTTGGGAGTCTTTGGTGGTGTTGATTCTGATGAGGATGGTAACTGGGGCATGATAACAGTGGTTCCACATGGCAACTGAATTGCCAGCGGTGATGGTTGAGGTGAGTGAGGGTCAGATTGAAGTGGTGAAGGTGGATTAATTTCTGGTTGGGGAGAGGGAGGTGGAATCTCTGATTGCTCAGGGATCAGAGGTTCTTCTGAGAGTGGTTGTTGTTGTTGTTCTGGTTGTGGAGGAGGAACATTTTGTGGTTCAGAGTTTGGTTGAGCAGAGGCATGTTGACGCTCAATATCAGCCAGCACTTGGTCAAGTGCTGTTGTTGTTGAAATTGTTGGTTGTTTGGGTTGTTTGGTTCTAGGTCTTCTGAGTTTTAATGCCTCAGAAGGGTCTTCTTCTTGTATGGTTTCATCAATGGTAGGGATGGGAATTGATATTCTATGAGAGGTTTGAGGAGGGATAGATGCTGGAATAGTAAAAGAATTTGAAATAGGGGCAGCAGATGAAATACCTCTTTTCTTTGGAGTCTGCTGAGATGATCCTTCTGATGGCGCTTTCCTCTTCTTTGTCTTCTTCAGAGTCACTTCTGGTTGGGGTTGACGCAGATCTCTGATATTCAGCTTTGGATCTGTATCATCTGCCTTGTACGCATCTGGGTACCTGAGAAACATCTCTGGTTTGGATTCCATTTCAGAAAATACCGGAAAATCACTCAGAGGCACTCTTCTGCTGGAGATGTCAGCAGTGGAAGTAGCTCTGGGTTCCTTCTGAATATTTTCTATCAGCTTCATCTTTTTCAGATTCTTTGCGTTCAGAGGTTTCCCAATTGTTGGTTCAATAGTGCTCAGCTCCTGAGCTTCTATCAGATGTTCAATCAGCCTATTCTCTGTCAGAATATCTGATATTAGCCTTCCAAACGGTATCCAGTCCCTCTTGGTTCTTTCTTCTTCCCTTGTTTCTTTCACACTGGTTTTGAGATGGTTGAACAAGAAGTGAGCCAGATTAATCTTTATCTTCTGATCAATAAAGTAGATCAGAAACTGCTGATCCACATTTATATAATCAGGAGAGCTTGTTGGTTTCCTGTGGTTGAAGCACCCCAGAACAATCTTAGCCCATACTCTGCAATGATCCTTCAGATCCTTAATCTTGCTGCTGGGCATCCCAAGAGTGAAAATCCTGTTAGCTACCACACCTGTATCAGCACATCTTTCAGCCATGTCCACACAACGGACGCCACCACCACTTTGACCGATTAGCCTTGCAATGAGATCTTCAGAAATCACAATCTTCTTCCCCATAACAGAGGAGATGACTAGATGTTTTGAAACCTTGGCGTGAATCCAAAATTCCTTGACCAGCGCTGGGAATGTTGGTCCAACCAACCTATCGAAATACCTTTCCCACTTTTGAGCCCTAATTTCTTCAGTTAGGTCAAAACCATTCTCCTTCAAGCTTTCAAAGTCAATGATTAACTCAGAGAGCACTTCAAGGTTCTTCACCGGAGTGAGGAGAGTTCTGAGTGGCACTTGATATTGCTCAGAAGTTGCTTTCTTCTGAATACCTGCAGAAATGCTACTGGAGGATGCCATTGTTCACACTAAAAAGGGTTTTTGAGAATGAATTGAAGAAAAAGGTTTGCAAGAGATGAACTCAGAGATATGCAGAAAATGCTTGAGTGATAGTGAGAAAGCGTAAAGAATAAGAATGAGAGATTAATGTGCTTAAATAGAGTTTTCAAAATTATTTTGAAAAGATAAACATTTTTAAGAGAGAGAAAAATCATGATTGCCATTTAAAAGCATGATTACTTTTCATTAAATGCTTGCTGATTTTGGGGGATTTGAGAAAGATACTTAAAAATGGTTACCAGACATGTGTCTCAATGCACCCAATCAGCGTTTTGCCTTCTCAGAAGCGTGCACGCGTTCTGCTTCAGAGATATGCTGATGATTGGATGACACTTGTTTGATGTAGTGATCAGCACGTCTGTCTTTGAGCTTAGACTCTCAGATCTTTAGACTTGCATCTGATACAATCTGCATGTTCTATCTTTCTGAAAGGAGATTGATCAGAAGTTCACAGTAAAATAATTACATTCTGGAAGTAAATATATGGAATTAAAACATTTTCACTCTGGACACACTTTCATGCTGAGATGTTTCAGAATGAAATTAAACCTATCTTCTGAAAGGGGTTTAGTGAAGATATCAGCCCATTGATGGTCTGTATCTATAAATTTTAAGTTCAAAATACCTTTCTGAATATAGTCCCTAATGAAGTGATGTTTTATTTCTATATGCTTAGCTCTAGAATGTAAAATAGGATTCTTACTTAAGCAAATAGCAGAAGTATTATCACAAAGTATAGGAATGTTACTCTCAAAAATCTAGAAGTCTTCAAGCTGACTTTTCATCCAGAGCATTTGTGTGCTACATCCTGCTGCTGCTATGTACTCAGCTTCTGCTGTTGACAGAGCAATTGTTGATTGCCTTTTGCTGGACCAAGAGATCAGATTTTCTCCTAGAAACTGGCAGCTTCCAGAAGTACTTTTACGTTCCACTCTGTCTCCAGCAAAATCAGCATCACAGTAGCCTACTAAGCTGTAATCACTAGATTTTCTATAAAACAAACCCAGATTAGTAGTACCTTTCAGATACTTGAAAATTCGCTTAACAGCTGTTAAGTGAGATTCTCTAGGATCTGATTGGAATCTAGCACAGATACAAACACTGAATAATATGTCAGGTCTTGAAGCAGTCAGATAGAGGAGAGAACCAATCATACCTCTGTAGACTTTCTGTTCTACACTTTTGCTTACCTCTTCTCTTTCCAGAATGCACGTGGGATGCATTGGAATCTTTGATGGCTTACATTCTGAGAGGTCAAATTTCTTCAGAAGATCTCTGATGTATTTGCTCTGATGAATGTAAGTTCCTTCTGGAGTTTGATTGATCTGAATTCCTAGAAAGAATTTCAGTTCCCCCATGAGGCTCATCTCAAATTCTGCCTGCATACACTTAGCAAGTTTTCTTCCAAGAGAAGGATTAGTAGAACCAAAAATGATATCATCAACATAAATTTGACAGACTAAGATGTCACTCTTAACTGATTTACAGAATAGAGTAGTGTCCACTTTCCCTCTGGTGAATTCATTTTCAAGCAGAAAGTTACTTAGCCTTTCATACCAAGCTCTGGGAGCTTGTTTCAGACCATACAGTGACTTCTTTAGTTTGAAAACATGTTCTGGATGTTTTGTATTTTCAAAACCTGGGGGTTGGTGAACATAAACTTCTTCTTCTATATAACCATTTAAGAATGCACTTTTGACATCCATCTGATACAGAGTGATGCCTCTATTAACAGCAAATGAAATTAAAAGTCTGATAGATTCTAACCTGGCGACTGGGGCAAAGGTTTCTGTATAGTCTATCCCTTCTTGCTGACTATAACCTTGTGCAACCAGTCGTGCCTTGTTTCTGATGACTTCACCTTGTTCATTTAGCTTGTTTCTGAACACCCATCTTGTTCCAATGACGTTGAATCCTTTTGGTCTGGGAACGAGATCCCATACGTCGTTTCTGGTGAATTGATTCAGCTCTTCTTGCATTGCCAGAATCCAGTCATTATCCAGAAGTGCTTCATCAATAGAAGAAGGTTCAATCAGAGACACCAGTCCCATAGGAGTTTCTTCGGAGTTTCTGAAGCTTGCTCTTGTTCTGATTGGATCTTCCTTTCTTCCTAGAATAGTCTCTTTTGGGTGATCCAAGCTGCTTCTGGGTAGTCTCTTCTGAGGTTGATCAGCAGCTGTTGTAGGGTTTCTAGCAGTGCTCCTTTCAGACGTTGAAGGAATGTCTGTGTTGAGAGCTTCTGATGACTTGTCTTCAGAACCTGCAAATTCAATTTCTATACCTGCAAAAGTTTCATTCTGCTTTGACTTTTCAGAGTCAAGCTTGTCATCAAAACGAACACTGATTGATTCTTCCACAATCTGTGTTTCTGTATTGTATACTCTGTACCCTCTTGAGCGTTCAGAGTATCCTAACATAATACACTTCTGTGCCTTAGAGTCAAACTTGTTCAAATAATTCTTTGTATTTAATATAAAGCAAGTACATCCAAATGGATGAAAATATGAAATGTTGGGCTTTCTGTTCTTCCACAATTCATATGGAGTCTTTTCCAGAATAGGTCTTATTGAGATTCTATTCTGAATGTAGCACGCTGTGTTTATTGCCTCTGCCCAGAAAGTCTTAGCAACGTTTGTCTCATTGATCATGGTTCTGGCCATTTCTTGCAATGTTCTGTTCTTTCGTTCTACAACTCCATTTTGTTGGGGAGTTCTAGGATAAGAGAAATCATGCAGAATGCCTCTGTCATTAAAGAATGACTCAAAATCTTTATTTTCAAATTCTCCACCATGATCACTTCTGACTTTAACGATTCTAAGATCTTTTTCATTCTGAACTTGGTTACAGAAGGTAACAAACACAGAGTGTGACTCGTCCTTGTGTCTTAAGAACTTTACCCATGTCCATCTGCTATAGTCATCCACGATTACTAACCCATACTTCTTACCACTGACTGAAGCAGTTTTAACTGGTCCAAATAAGTCAATGTGCAGAAGTTCTAATGGCTTAGAGGTAGAAACAACATTTTTGGATTTAAAAGAAGGTTTTGCAAATTTGCCTTTCTGACATGCTTCACACAGAGCATCTGAATTGAACTTCAAATTAGGAAGTCCTCTGACCAGATTGAGTTTATTAATCTGAGATATTCTTCTCATACTAACATGCCCCAATCTTCTGTGCCAGATCCACTGCTCGTTGTTAACAGACAGAAGACATTTTACATTCTGACTCTTTAGTTCAGAAAGTTTGATTTTGTAAATGTTGTTTTTCCTCTTACCATTAAACAGGATAGTCCCATCTTTCTGACTAACAGCTTTACATGATTTTTGATTAAAGATTATATCATAACCGTTATCACTTAATTGACTTATGGATAACAGATTATGCATCAATCCATCTACTAGCAGAACATTATTAATAGAGGGAAGATTTCCATTACCTACAGTTCCAGAGCCAATAATCTTTCCCCTCTGATTGCCTCCAAAGCCAACGTGGCCTCCAGGCTTAAGTTCCAGGCTTTGGAACATATGCCTTCTTCCCGTCATGTGTCGTGAGCAGCCAGAGTCCAGGTACCATGACTGGTGTTTCTGACTTGCTGCTAAAGATATCTGCAACATGTATTATTTTATCCTTAGGTACCCAGATTTTCTTGGGTCCTGATTTGTTAGTTTTACCAAAACTCTGGTTGAATTTTGGTTTCACAGAGTGCTTACTGCTAGTATATTTGATATCATGTGTGTGACCATACACAAAGTGTGAATTTAGAGGAGTGTGTTTAATGGTTAAGTCCATGACATTCTTTGGTGTAGGAACCTTATCTTGGTATCCTATTTCTTTCCTGCCGTTTCTGCTAACTCCATAGATCATTGAAGCCATTCTGCTTCTATCTATGCTTTTAGCTAGGAACTTCTGGAAACTGTGATCATACTCCTTGATGATCTCATCAGCGTTGCTGGGAGTTTCAGAAATTGGTTCCTTCTGAGAGTTTTGTAAAGTGTTTTCTAATTTTGAAATCTTATCTCTCAGCTCAGAATTTTCCAATTTGAGACTCTCAGACTTATTAGAGTCAGATTTAAGATTCCTTTTCAGGTCTCTGAATTTAGCTCTAATCTGCTGATAACGTTCCAGAATCTCATTAAGGCTTTCAGCAAGTTCAGCCTTTGTAAAGTTAACAGCGAAGTTAGGAAATACCTCTTCTGTGTCTGATTCTGAGTCTGATTCAGAAGCTTCACTATCTTCTGAAATGTTTGCCATGAGAGCTATGTTTGCCCTTTCATCATCTGATTCTGAGTCAGCTTCAGACGAGTCAGAGTCATCCCATGTAGCCATGAGACTTTTCTTCTTCTCTCTTCCAAACTTATTTTTGGGCTTTTCCCTCTGAATCTTTGGGCAGTCACTCTTGTAGTGTCCTTGCTCATTACACTCATAGCAGATGATGTCTTTTGTGTTTGGCTTTTTGCTACTGGAGGAGCCTTCAGATCTTCTGTATCCAGAGGAAGAATCTGTCCTTCTGTATCTGGAAGAAGACTCGTTCTGATCAGATCTTCTGGGATTCCTGAACTTCCTTTGTCTTTGCTTCCATAGTTGATTTACTCTTCTGGAGAGAAGGGAAAGTTCGTCTTCTTCTGATGAGGATCCATCAGATGTTTCATCAACTGCCTGCAAAACTTTAGACTCAAATTTTCTGTTAGATTTTAATGCTAAAGGCTTACCTTGCTTCTGAGGCTCATCAGCTTCTAGCTCTATCTCATGACTTCTGAGGGAGCTTATAAGTTCCTCCAGAGTGATTTTGTTGAGATCTTTAGCTAGCTTCAGAGCAGTAACCATAGGCCTCCACTGCTTGGGTAAACTTCTGATGATTTTCTTGACATGGTCAGCAGTAGAGTATCCTTTGTCCAGAACTTTGAGACCAGCTACCAGAATCTGGAATCTAGAGAACATAGTTTCAATGGATTCAGATTCTTCCATTTTGAACGCCTCATACTTCTGAATGAGCGCCAGAGCTTTTGTTTCTTTGACCTGAACGTTGCCCTCATGCGTCATTCTGAGAGAATCAAAGATATTTTTTGTTGTGTCTCTGTTGGAGATCTTTTCATACTCAGTATAGGAGATGGCACTGAGGAGGATGGTTCTGGCCTTGTGGTGATTCTTGAAGTCACGCTTTTGTTGATCAGTCATTGATTTTCTATCAATCTTCTGACCACTTGCATTCACAGGGTGCGTGTATCCATCTGTCACCATATCCCACAGATCAGCATCATGTGCTAGAAAGAAGCTTTCAATTCTGTCTTTCCAGTAATCAAAGTTTTCTCCATCAAAGACTGGAGGTTTGCCACTGAATCTGTCTCTGTCCTCATTGTTGTCATTGCTGATGTGAGAATTGTTTCCTGCCATTGTGTTTTTCTGACGCTGGATCTTGTACTGACACGGTTAAGTGTTTTAGCTCAGAACCAGGCGCTCTGATGCCAATTGAAGTGGTGAAAAACACAAGAAGGGGGGGTTGAATTGTAAAACTGAAATCTAAAGCAATGAACACGATATTTTTATCCTGGTTCGTTTGATCTCAAACTACTCCAGTCTACCCGTCAAGGTGATTTCGCCTCTCTCCAACTAGGTCTTAATCCACTATATTCAACTGAATATTACAGACTGCTTTAACAACTGCTAAAGCCTTCTTGATTCAAACCACAACCCGGTTTGTCAAGGTAACACTTTCTTACAAAGAGATAAAACTATGTGTGTGGATGTTTTCTACAAAACTGTATCACAATTGTGATGTATACACAAATTGAAGCTTAGAAACTAGATTGCTAAACAGTAATGGAATATCAGAGTGTATGGTTTAGCAAAACTGGTAGAACGAAGATTATGGTTCAGCTTTTGTGCGTGTAGAGATTTTGAGAGCATTAACCATTTCAATCTTCAAAGCCTTGTTTATATAGCACTTGAAATGATGAACGTTGGATGCAATATTCTTGATTCAATGCTAATAACAAACTTTCCTTATTGAGCAGATCTTGTCTGGAATGAGGCCGTTGGAATTAATTTGCTTTCAATGCACAGTACCGTTGCTTACTTAATGCAAGTTCTGGCTTGGCTCATTCTGATTCTGCTTCGCTGCTGATGAACTATTGTGTTTCTGTATCAGAGTATTAAGCGCAGTCTTGTTCATCAGGCTTCAGCATGTACGTGAGTTGATCATCTGATTTTGACGTTCTGATGTAGCAACTTCTGATGCTGGTGTCTGAAATCAAGTTCTGATGCTGAATAGATGTGATCTTGCTTATTTCAATCAGCGTATCTGCAAGTCAGAACATAATAATTTCAGGCAGCAGATAGTTCATTCATGAAACTTATAAATACTATATCTTTTCACTTTGTTATCATCAAAACTCAAATATAGGGTAGTAGATTCAAACATTGTTCTAACACATACCATTCTGATAGCCCGGGGCATTCTACGGACAACTGCTGGCCTCTCAAAAACAAGATTCAAGACATGATCGACGCTGGAGAGATTCAGTTTGAAGTACCTGAGACTCCGAACATAATCACTGCTCCCTTGCCAAATCATGGCTAGGATTGAGAAATTTTTGTTCATTCGAACGTTCAAGTTGCAATTTTCTTTTGTTCAAACATTTACTCATGTTAAACATTGTTATTTCATTAATGCATCGCATATGTCTGTTCTGAAACAATATATTCGTATTCACTAAATGCAAATTATTTTCATATTTTTTCTGATGTCAACTCTTGATCTAAAATTCTAAGCCTCTTGAGGGAGGATGACGAAAACGATACCATAATCTACAGTATGCTTTTGAACAGACCCCGCTGATGAGGTACAGGCATTGTTTCAATCCCTAAACGCTGGAGTTATAAGGATGATAATCCCTCGTCAACCCCTCTGAGCCAAAGAAGTAGGAGTTTTTTTTTTCTTTTCGAAATTCAAAACCCTTCATCATAACCCGGGGCAGGGTAGTTCTCTCAGTTGATCCAAGTGCATAACGAATGGCACCAAAAAGATCCTTACAAAACAAAGAAAGACAGTGATGGTTCCGAATGATCAATAAAGAAAGGCAGTCATTATCTTTCAAAATAAAAAAAACCCATTAAGTCAAAACCCATGAAGGAGACTTACAAAACTGGGGCATCCCGCTGACTGTAATTCCAAAAAAGGAAACAGTTCAGGAAAAAAAGAAAGGGATAACAAAAAAAAAAGACAAGAAAGAAGTCTTACCAACCCTCAACAAGAAAGGAATGACTGCCTATTCAAAATAAGTCACCAACATCCGAATCATCACCGGAAAATCAGAGCAAAGACTCAAAACAAGGTCTAACGTATGATCAACTGAGTTTAGGTGTGGAGAACATCACGAAGAGCGGGTGGGTACAAATAATTTGAGTCTTTATCCTTTGTTTCTTAAACCGTGAACCAAGCCACGTTATAACCCTTAAAAGTCCTAGCTGAAGCATGGGTTAGTTCGAAAGCATACTGTTACGAAAGGTATCCTGACTCCTGAAGGCCTACGGTAAATACGGAGTTGACATCACGTTTTACAAACATTCATTTGTTTTATGAAAAAAGAATGCATTTTCAAAATCTTCAAGACAGACATAGGCTTTGCATTTTTAACATAACTTTGTTTGCATATGACTTTTTGTTTGAACAGCATAGAAGTTCGCACGACGAATGCCTAATGAACAGAAGTACCTCCAATCAAGGGGCAGACATGACCATGGTCCATTATCTGGGGCAGTCCAATCAAGATTCGGAGAATCTCTCAAAGGCCAAATAGCCTGGGGCAAGTCTCCGCCCGAGTCACTTGGGGCACTCCAGCAACGAATCTTGCCTGATCAAACACCTTCTGGTGGCATGGAAAAACACTTCTAACAGGGGCAACTCCCTACATTCTGAAAGCATGGACATAGTCGGAAAAATACTACGCATAATCAAAGACCCGCTAGGTTGACATACCTAGGCAAGAATCAGGGCTTCCCGGCGAACCAAAAGGGTTCGGGCAAAATGAAGGGATGAAATGAAAAATCTGTACACCCGGCAAGTCGAAAACCTGAAAAGGCGGCTTGGGCAAAAATGGGTATCCCGGTGGACTGAAAACCCGAAAGGGTGGTCCAGGCAAAAGTTAGGGATCAAAGCGTATGACTATGTCCTGTCATCTTGTCACCTGCCTACCAGAAGGAGGTTGGTCCATCAACAACTATCAGCACCTCACAGGTCTTCCTCTCCCACCTCAGAAACAGGGGCAATAATGAGCCATCCAAGCGATCTAATTGCTCTGTCCACAAGAGATAAAAGTAGGTTCAGCTAAAGAACATGACCAATACATCTTAATTCCCCAGAGAGTGAGCCAACAAGTCAGTACATTCTTCTCCAAGCAAAGCTACAGTCAAATCTCAAGGAAGTTGGGTATCCTCCAGCAGATCTCAACACTTCCCCAGCAGCAATATACATACTCATAACAAGCATCCCCGACAGTCTTGGTCTAAAGATTGTTCCCCAGTGGCGTATCAAACATTCAAAGGAATCACTTCCCCCGCGGTTCAAAACTCCCCCAGGAGAGTCCAATCCAGTTTCCACCAGAAAGTTGGAAGTCATCTCCCCAAGCAGTAAGCTTATCCCCAGTAAATTCTGGAAGCTTATCCCTCGCAGAGCACGAACACGTCGTCCGGCTTTATTCAAAGAGTTATTTCCTTAATAGTATATAACTGGGTTATCCTCAGCCAAAAGCCACGGAAAGATCGTCCTCGACGAAGTCTTGTTATCCCCAGCGAAGTCTATAGCACTTCCACCACAACAATGGTATCCCCAGCAAGTTATTATCAACAACTCGGCAAAGTATCTCTCTCCCCCACAGAGTATTGCTCCCCTAGCAAGATCGTCAGAGTACTTTCCTCCCCGCAGAGTTATTCCACTCGCCAAGTTTATTCCCCAACGGAGTCATCTTCTCCTACCGGTATTCTTGCAATCATCATCCCCAGCGGAAGCAAAATCTATTCTCCAACGTCAGCCCAGGAGTGACTTCCCGGCACCCGTCAAGAATTTACTTTCCTAAACGAAAAACACATACATAAACATCACATACACCATTATAGCATGCATAGACGCATCATGTCATACAAATCTCATTTATGTTGAGAACATCATTGCTTGATCCATATCATGCATTGCATATGACTGACCTTTACCTTTCAGGAAAGATGCAGTTAAATTCTCAATCATATTTCAAGACCTAGACCGGTTCAGTTAATCGATTCCAAAGATTTCTTATCCAGTCCAAGGCCTTCTCTAGTCCAGCTAAATCGACTCCCAACAGATTTTTCTGATGAAGATTCAGTAGAAGTTATCAGGTTTTTCTTTGAGATTATAATGTCCTATTGGTTCTCTCCCCGATGGTGCGTGAGATGATAATTCCATTTTAGGTTTTTCTTTGAGATTATAATTTCCTATTGGTTCTCTCCCCGACGGTGCGTGAGATGATAATTCCATTTTAGGTTTTTCTTTCAGGTTATAATTTCCTATGGTTCTCTCCCCGACGGTGCGTGAGATGTAATTCCCTTTCAGGTTATAATTTCCTATGGTTCTCTCCCCGACGGTGCGTGAGATGTAATTCCCTTTCAGGTTATAATTTCCTATGGTTCTCTCCCCGACGGTGCGTGAGATGTAATTCCTTTTCAGGTTATAATTTCCTATGGTTCTCTCCCCGACGGTGCGTGAGATGTAATTCTCTTTTAGGTTATAATTTCCTATGGTTCTCTCCCCGACGGTGCGTGAGATGTAATTCCCTTTCAGATTATAATTGCCTATTGGTTCTCTTCCCGATACTGCGAAGATGGTAATTCCCACCAAGATTTTCTCAACGAGCGTTGTTGAAGTTAAAGTCACCCAAGGTTCTCTCACCGTTCATGCTGAGGTAGTAACCATCCCTGGTTCATTCATCACCATTTGAAGCTCCAGATCCAGCTCCTGTAACCAGTTAGGACGCATCCATACCAAGCATCTGAAAACCAGCTCCTGCAACATGTCAGGTAATCATTTTCTGTTTTGCAGGTACGCAGGTTCTCGCTAAGGAATATCTTACGCGATCGACATCCATATGGCATCTATAAGCCCATCCACCTTCCAGCATCTCTTAGCATGGCATCTATAAGCCCATCATCCTATCCATCAATCTCCAAATGGCATCTATAAGCCCATTCCCATCATCACACTGCTACTATGTGAGCGCAAATTTTTGGGCACTCTAGTGTTCAATCATCTTCCACCCTCGGATTACGAAAGGCACGTCAGCCAATCTGCATCCTTAGGTCTAAGAAGATTGAACAGGGGCAACTGTTGTACCCTAAAATTTGCCCTCCCATATTTCTCAAAACATTTCAAGAAAAATTCACAAGTCCAACCCGGCGCGTCATATTCAGGTATTCTTTCGCCAAGATATCTCTGATAACGTATTCTCAAATTCAGGTTCGGCTCAAGAGTCAGTTCTTTAAAGAAGGTATCAGAATGTGTGAGTTTTCTCGAAGAAATATGGTGAAAAAGTGGGCTGAAAGTGCAGTTTTTACGCGCTAAAAAATTCATAACTTGAAGATCGTGGCTCGTTTTGAACCTGTTCCGGTGGCCAAAATTCCGTCTTGACATTATCTACGTTTTCATCTCTCACGGCTGGAAGCCAATTTCGATCAGAAGGTCTTCAAAAATGTGGATTTATCAAGTATTTTCGTGCAGAAAATTTGTGACAAAAGTTTATTTGCGTCATGTTCAAAAAATTATAACTTGGTCGATTTTCATCGTATCGAGCTGGTTCTGGCGCCAAAATTTCACAAATTGAGTTGGCTACATTTTCACAGAAGGTATTGATTTCAAAAGGTATTCAAAAGGCCTTCATTTTTTGCTCAGAGTGCGTGATACGCCGAAAATCCTGAATGCTGAATATTATTTCATCTGGGCCGAAACTTCGAAAATTCTAAATTCGGTCAATTTTTATCGGATTGGGCTCATATTTTTACACAAGGTCCCTGACTCATAGATCTACAACTTTGCTTCAAAAGTCGATACCAAATTATGCACCGATCAATACCAGTTTTTTATTGAAGAACGTGTCAGAGTCGACACTGGAGCCCAAAATAAGTTTGTCTGAGCTGAAACTTCAAAAATTCATAACTAATTCACCATTTATCCGATTGAGTCGATTTTCGGACAGGAGTTAGTTCTCGATGTCGGCTACATTTGGTTTTCACACTTCAACTTCAAAAAATGCACTTAAGTCCCTGCGATTTAGCCTGGAAAGTGACGAATTCAAGTGAATATTGGAGGCCCAATTGCACATTCAAAGCCCATTTGCTTTACCCTAATTTCCATTATATAATCACCTTCTTTTCACACAAACCAGGAGAAGAGAAAAAAGGGAGAAAAAACCTTGCCACAACACTGTTGGAATATCAAACTCTTTCAAGAACCCTAAAACCTTGAAATCCTTATTACAAATCCCTCTCTCACTATAAACAAGCCATCACAGTTATAAACCAACACCTCACTACTTCTTCAGTAAGGGTAAGGCTGGCTTGATCTCCATGATCCAAATGACATAAAAGCATTCATGTCACTACTTTTCTAGTAAGGGTAAGATTGATTTGATCTCCATGATCAAAAGGGTATAATCATTCATACATGCCATATTGTGCCTAAACATTAAATTTCTTCATATATTGGCTTTATTTTCATTTTATGATTTTATTTAATGTGTTCGTGAGATTCAACACTGCAGATTTAGACAGGATCCCATGCAGGTTCATTAAGGAACGTTGAGGTCAAAAGCCAAATGGCCAAAAGCCAAAAGCCAAATGGCCAAAGTAGAACATTTTATGCATGACACCAATACATGGCGAGACAGACATTAAGCCAGACATTAAGGAACGTTGAAGCCAGAACACAAATGGCCAAAGACCAAAAGTCAAAAGCCAAATGGCCAAAGTAGAACAACTTATGCATGAAACTCAATCCAATGTCCAAAGAATGCAGACCACGGTACTCAGGAGTCAATACTTCAAAAAACCTCCCCTTGGGCCAGACACCCCCTATGGTTTGCTCAATTTTTAATTTTTATTTGTTTTTCCTTTTTATTCTTTTAATTGTTTTTTAATTGTTTTCTTTTAATTCCATAAAATAATTTTCATAATAAATATAAAATACAGAAAAATCAAAAAAATGTTTATTTTATTAATATTAATTTTACTATTATTATTTTTGTAAATAAACTTTAAACAATTAATTAGATTAATTTAGGTTTCAAAACTTTAATATTTTTCTTAATAAATTAAATATGTAGAAATTAGGGTTTTTAACTTTTTTATCATTTTTTTTAATAAATAATTTTCTCATCATTATTATTATTATTAACTACTAATTTATTTTGTAAATAAACATGTACATAAATTCTTTAGTAAATTAAGTTAAACTTTAACATTTTTCTCAAATAATTAAAAATAACTTAGAATTAGGTTTTCTTTTAATTTTAATTTTAATTTTCTTATTTCATAAATACAAAAAAAAACCTAAAAAACACTTCTTTTATTTCAATAAATAATTAATTAATTTTTAATTTCATTTAATTTCTTTAAAGGGTCCAATGCCCTCGAACGTTCTATTTTTATTTCTTTCGCACATTTATTTTCTTTCAAATATTATGTAATTGCTCAAGCCATGTAACTCGGACATTTTATATTTCCCACATTTTATTTCTTTATTTTATGTCAAATCGGGTCCTGGTTTAATTTGGCGATGTGGACCCGCGCCTTTGTAATAGTTTAGGAATTTTATCTTTCCGCACTTTTTAACTGTTAAATAAATGCATGCAAGAATGAATGACAAAAATAAAAACAAAACGTTAGATCACCAATAACCTGAAAAGACAAAAATAAATGAATCTGACACACAAATCACACACCACCCTAGGGTACGCCTCACTGTTGCCTTGCCTCGAAAGGTGATCATCAAGTAGAGGATGTCTTAGTAAGTCCTCATGATCCGGGAACCTGGCATGAGGGTAGCTTCTAAGGTGTCTTCCCATTGCTCTGGTGATCACCATGTCCCGAACCTCGAATTGACCCGAACACCTCCAACGGTGGTGCTACCTACCTCTCAATGGTGGGATGGCATTACTTTAAAGGACATTTACACAGACGAATTCCTTAGGGTAGGTAGGTTCTCGTAGATACTTGCTCTAAATTTCAAACAAAATTCAAAAATACTTTTCACACCGACACCTTTTCAAAAAGCTTTCGAAAGCAATTTTTTAAACACTCTTGAGGACCGATACAAGAGTCGAACTGGAATTTTCAAAGAAACTTTTTAAAACCCACAATTGAAAAGCAAACAAACCATTTTGAAAACACAAATGAGCAAGTATCTAAGAGCCCATGGATAACCATGGATAGAAAGGGTGCTAACACCTTCCCTTTCTATAATCTACCTCCCGAACCGAGAGCAATCTCTTTAAGGAATTTTTCTGTGCTTTTGTCCTTTCCATTTGGAGAAAATAAAAGACGGAGGCGACTCTTGCTTCCGCGACATTTCGCGAACCAGCGTTAAACAGTCAGTTCCAGATCCACCGATCACACTCTTCAACCTCAGATGTTTGCCCCAGTTGGTTGTTTGGAAGCAGTTGGCGGACAAGAACTCTGAGTTCCTATTGTCTTTGAGATAGGTTTTGGATGAGAGCCATCTGGCCCACCAACTGTCCCATCATTTGGGTCCTCAAGGTTGTCAGATCAAACTGCAGCTCCGCAAGCTGATCTCTCCTGGCATTGTTGGAATTCTCCAAGCCCTTTGTGAGGAGAGCTTTCATCTCTTCTTGCCCCAGAGACAAGTTTAGGAACATCTCCTGCAGCTGAGCAGTCTGGTCTTGGATGTCTTTGACAGACCTTTCTAGAGCCATCTCTTGCTGAAATAAACAGCAGGAGAGTAAGGAAACCTGAAAAAGGAAAGATCGTCAAGATGCAATGCATGATATGTGGATGCATGCTTTCAAGGATCTCTTGGGGTAAACACAAGAAAATGTTAAAGGTTGAACTTTGCTCTTGGATTGGAGAACTTCGCACCGGTGGATGTCTTTCCACTAGAATCAAGCTCACCATGTCAAGTGGGTCATCGCCACTGATTCAAGTTGTTGCACTTGATCTTTGATTGGAGAGCTTTGTATTGGTGGATGTCTTTCTACGAGAATCAAGCTCACCATGTCAAGTGGGTCATAGCCACTGATTCAAGTTGTTGCACTTGATCTTTGATTGGCATTGATTAGAGGAGAAACCTCTTGCCCATTGGTAGATGTCTGGTTCAACGTAACCCTGCATCAAAAGAACCCTCGAGATCCTTGAAATGGTTATTGAAAATGCTATGGTATGATGTTATGATGTTATGTACATGTATGCAAAAAGCGAGTGAGTGTATATACAGGCAAACATATTCACACAAAGCAAACAAGTCCTGAGGTTTAGGCTTGCATGAGGTTCAGGTACTACCCTCTTTCAGTTTGTTGGTTAAAACCTGTCCTATCAAAAGTAACCGGGTTCTAAGGTGCTCAATATCATTGGATTGTTTTCTGTGTTCATTGTTTCGGTTTAGCAACTTACTGGCGACCAAAATATTCCAAGAAAACAATCCTCCAAAGAGTGTAGTATCGAGGATCTACCAACTTCGGACTGCACCAAAGTCGGTCATCTCACTACCCCTAAAAAGGCTAAGATGGTCAATTAAGGTTCTAAGAGTTCGTTAGTGCTTCACGACATCACTCAGCGGCCCCGTACTCTCCTTGACTACTCAAGGGTTACCGGTACTCACAAATATGTCACACTAACATAGCTTACTGCTTCAACCATGTCGGTATACCCCGCACGGTTCCCTCATAGTTTTTTGCTATTTACCTAAGAAGGTGCCCCAAATCCGGGTGGAGGACTTACAACAACCCAAACAAAGAAACCAAATGATAAAGCAATCAAGTCAATCAAAGTAAGAAAGTAAAAGTGATCTAAACCCTAAGGTAACCCCACTTCAAATTATCAATCCCCAGGAGAGTCGCCAGTTCTGTGATACGGTGGGAGAATTGACTGTGGTTTTGTGTTCGTATTCGCACTTGTGCGGTTGAGCAAGAGTCGCCACCGACTTTTTATTTTATCCTAAAGGAAAGGTTTAAAAAAGCACAGCAAAAACCTTTTGAGATATTTCGTGGGTTCGGGGGGTAGATTATGAAAAGGGAAGGTATTATCACCCTTTTCATCCATGGTTATCCATGGGCTCTTAGTTACTTGGTTTTTTAGATCACTTGTCTTGATTTTCGATTGCTTGAAATTGTGGTGTGTGTATGTGTTTTTGAAAATGTTTTTGAAGAGATGCCTTGTCTTAGGCGACCAATGTATTTGACTCGTGTTTGAGTGTTTTACAAAAGTGTGGATCTTTTCGAAAAGATGTTTCAAATGTTTTTGAGAGTTTGTTTGAAAGTATTGTGGATTGTGGTTTTTGAAAAGAAAGCAAGTGTTTTTGCAAGTTGATCTCAAGTAACTAAGAGTTTTGTCTACCCTATTGTACTCAAAGGTTTTCTCTATGTTTTCAACCCTTTTTAACAATTTTGTTCCACCATTGAAATTGGTGGACAATCTTGCGTTTAGGAAGTTTATTCGGGACGGGCGCGGGTCATCGTATGGACCATGAATGCAATGATGCCAAGTGTCTTTGGCAATTTGCTTTGAAGGGACTTGATCATTCCGTTTAGGCAACACTTTGAGGGACTTATGATCATTTGAATTCGTTTTGCCAAAGATACTCGACGTGCAAGCATGGCCCATTTTGGAAGGCAACACGTGGGATTACCCTAGAGGGTGCAAGTGTGATTGTGTATTGATTTCATGTATTTGTCTTGTATTAGGTTATCTAGCGTTTGATTTTATATACATGCAAACCCTAGGTCTAACCATGGTATAATTGAAAGCGGTAAATTGCGAAAATGTAAAATCTACGCTATTACAAAGTAAGTATCCGGGAGTGGGGGTACAATGTTCACAAATGGGGATGAGACTTATAGTATCCAATAAGTTACAACCAAATCGAATTTGTGATCAAATGTAAATGACGAATATACAAATATAAGCAAATGTGTATAGGGGTGTGATACGGTGGGAGAACTGACTAGTGTTTTGCGTTCGTATTCGCACTTGTGCGGTTGAGCAAGAGTCGCCACCGACTTTTTATTTTATCCTAAAGGAAAGGTTAAAAAAGCACAGCAAAAACCTTTTGAGATATTTCGTGGGTTCGGGGGGGTAGATTATGAAAAGGGAAGGTATTAGCACCCTTTTCATCCATGGTTATCCATGGGCTCTTAGTTACTTGGTTTTTTAGATCACTTGCCTTGTTTTTCGATTGCTTTGAAAATGGTGTGTGTGTGGGTGCTTTTTGAAAATGTTTTGGAAAAAGATGCCTTGTCTTAGGCAACTAATGTATTTGACTCGTGATTGAGTGTTTTACAAAAGTGTGGATCTTTTCGAAAAGATGTTTCAAAATGTTTTTGAGAGGTTGTTTGAAAGTGTTGTGGATTGTGATTTTTGAAAAGAAGGCAAGTGTTTTTGCAAATTGATCTCAAGTAACTAAGAGTTTTGTCTACCCTATTGTACTCAAAGGTTTTTGTTATGTTTTAACCCCTTTTAACAATTTTGTTCCACCATTGAATTTGGTAGACAATCTTGCGTTTAGGAAGTTTATTCGGGACGGGCGCGGGTCATCGTATGGACCATAATTACAATGGTGCCGAGTATCTTTGGGCATTTTCTTTAAGGGACTTGACCATTTGTTTTGGAAGTATTTTGAAAATGTTATCGAGGGACTATGATCATTCAATTGGTTGTTTTGCCCAAAGAGACTTAACATGCAATATGGTCCAATTTTGAAAGGCAACAAGTGGAGTACCCTGGAGGTGCAAGTGTGGTTTGTGTATCCATTTTCATGCTCATTTGTCTTGAGATTAGGTCATAACTACTTTTTTGTCGTTTTCGCATACAAACCTAATTCTAACATGTTATCATTAGAAAGCAATAAAGTGCGAAAATAAATTTACTAAGCTATTACAAAACCAAATATGGGAAGGGGGGTACAAATGTTCAAATGGGGATATTGACAAGAATTTAAATCTAAATTATTACATCATTTTTGAATATTTGCAAGGTAAATAAATTGCATAATTAAATGGGAATGAAGTAAATATGCAAAATGCAAAAAAAAGAAAGTTTTTATGTATGAGAGAAGTATGGTTTATGTAAAATGAAACAAGAAAATAAAAAGGTATTATTTTGGGTATTTTCAACTTTTAGGGCAAAAACCCTAATTTTAATCAAGATGTATATTAATTAATTAATTCACATAATATTCATTATATAAAAATAAAATAAAACATGGTATATTTGTAAAAAGGCATTTTAGTATTAAATGTTTAAAAAATATGATATGTACATTTTTGGTATTTTTACTCTAAGTATATTTTAATATATATATATATATATATATATATATATATATATATATATATATATATATATATATATATATATATATATATATATATATATATATATATATATATATATATATATATATATATATATATATATATATATATATATATATATATATATATATATATATATATATATATATATA